>JAMXIJ010000041.1:0-176649 GCA_025742365.1 Coniothyrium glycines | reverse complement strand
CTAACCCTAACCCTAACCCTAACCCTAACCCTAACCCTAACCCTAACCCTAACCCTAACCCTAACCCTAACCCTAACCCTAACCCTAACCCTAACCCTAACCCTAACCCTAACCCTAACCCTAACCCTCGGCTAATCTCGCCCTGGGTTTTGATGTTCCTACCTGGCCAGTGCTCAACGGAGTTGCTTCCGGCCCCCTAGAAAGTCGTTTCCTAGAAAGTCGTTTCCTAGAATCGAATGTTATTTCCGAGAACGTTGTTTCCTGGAATCGAACGTTATTTCTAAGAAAGTCGTTTCCTAGAATTAAACGTTATTTCCGAGAACGTTGTTTCCTAGAAAGTTGTTTCCTAGAATTGCTAAGAATAGAAAAACTTATTTCCTAGAAAATGTACAGTCCTCTTTAAAGTCGTTTCCTGCTAGGAAACGGGTTTCCTATATAATCTAGAAACCGTAAACGTAAGTTACCTTAAATGCTTTAAGGGTATAAACCTCTATCGTACCGAAATCGTGCGTTTTGTATGTTTTATTACGTACTTTAGATACTAATAAGATATAGAATTACGTTGTTTAGGTAGTATAGATCTTATATAGTAATGCCGTTCTTAGCTACTTAGTACTATTCTTATAGTAAGCCGGATTTTCTAAGGTCTAGGTATTTAATATAAACATTTCGTTGTTAGCTTGTTATATTATTAGAGGTATTATTTACTAGTTTTTATTCCCTTACTTTGGCCGAGCTATAATATATATAAGCGGCTTAACTATAATATTTATTATCCTAGTTTTTATTAGTAGTCTTGGCTTTACAGAAGGTATAGGCTTAAGTCTTGTAATTGGTATACTCCTAGTATTCTCTACACTTATTAATATAATTACTATCGGACCTATATATTATCCTATTATTGCCAAGACCCCTTCTAGAAGATTACAATACAAGACTATATACATTAGTCGATTCGTGTACAATTTAACTAGAATATTCTATAACTTAGTAACACCTAGAATGCTGTCGCCTATTGGTAAGTTGTTTAATCCTAGAATAATAGCCTCCTGTTAAATTAAGAATAGGATGGAATTGGGGTACAAAAACAGCTCTTTTCTACGCGGGTACCAATCTGCTCTGTAATATCTAGTACTATCTACAACTTCTAAAAACTAAGGATTGCCTATTTAGAGAGATCGATCTGCTTTTTAAGAACAAGGTTTCCGCTAAGAGGTTTAAATACATAAATGTAGACTGTAAGTATAAGTATACTAGCGAATGTAGCGGCACTAACATAGCGCTCTAGAGTTTACTCTAGTCTATAGCAACCTAACTAAGGAAAAAGAGTAAAGTACTGTATATGTAGAGACAGTTATATCGCAACGCCTATAGTTTAATCGGTAATATCTCCTAATTAATCCTTTCTTTTTAAGGCTTATTATGTCTGTTATAGTTATACGGTTGGTAGTCCTAAACCGATAGCAGTATTTTTAGCTTTGTGATATTTGTTAGTAAATTAATATTTACCTTCTCTAGAAAACAAATTCGTACTATCTTAGTTATTTTACTGCAAATCTTATCTATTTGAGAAGAGTATCTCCTAGAGTTTAATCTATAAATATACTACAAGTCTTCTTGGATAGACCTTAACGTATGTGCAAGGGTGATAAGGAAGGACATAACATTAAATATAGTGCTCTAATAAAAGCATAGAGGGTGTATGCTTGTGTTTTGGCATTTCTTTACTGTTAATACTATTTAAGGTAATTCTAGTATCGCCCTAGGGCTCGGTCTCTGGGTAGCAGTAGCGCGCACGTATTTGCACAACGTCTAAAACAGGTAGTCGTGAGTTTTCAGGTTAGGCGCGTGGAGAAATTTAAAAATTCACCTGCGATCGACAAGAAAGTGGTGATGATGCTACGGGTCTTTATTTGAATACTCTAGGTTGTTTCAGGCACAGAAATAGCTGGAATGAGGATGTGATATTGGGGTGATGTTGAGAACTCGAAATGGGTGTGGATCTTTTACCGGGTGAGTGAGTGGTTATGCCAGGTTCTCAATGGGGTGGCACACTGTGTACGATTGACATCAAGGGTTTGTAGATATGGAAATGCACAAAGAAATGGAACAATACAAATGCCAAGAATTTACCCTTTGATTAGTCCTACTCTCATATGTCCCCTTCCCCCACTATTTGACCGGAAATAATACGGCACATACAAGATCTCCCTCCCCTCCCCCAAACCCCCTTGAGGGTCTATACCAACCCTCCTCGACGGATCGCTCCCAACGCCCCTCTCCCAAGCATCCAAATCTCTCCTCCAGGCTTTTGTTCTTAGAACAATATATTTTTCGCCTGTAGCCTCCCAAGTCCTGACTTCCTCTTTCACCGGCGTGCTTGACTTGACAATCACGTCCTTGAAGTGATTGGTTTCCCAGGGATTAGTGGCATCTTCGGCGCAATAGATCACTGGGCCTCGTGCTAAGAAGATGGTGTTCTGGTTCGTGTGCGGATGTGGCTCTAGCCAGCGAGGTACGAAGCCGCCGATCGAGAGGGTGAATGCTGGATTTGCGGCGGTATAGGTTGGGGAAAGCGTGAGGTAGCCTTTTTCCACAGAAGGTGAGATAGACGATGGAAGCGCGGGAGAAAGTGTGAAATTGTTTTCTGCCCAGGCTGGAATGCGCAAGCGGATGATGGTGGATAGGCCGGAAGGCTGGCGGAGGGCGAATGATATGGTGCCGTCCCATGGCCAATTGGATGATTGTTCAAGCTCAATGGTGCCGGCGGTCGTCTCGAAGGCGACTTTTGCGCTTGTGTACAGGTGCACATTGATGTACGCGTTGTTATCCTGTTGAGTCTGCCCGAAGTGCCATAGATATCCGCCCAAGCTGCCAAAGAGGCGACTGTAATTTGGCGGGCAGCAGGCGCACCAGAACCAATCTTCGCGGCCACTTTTGTCGGCCTCGGAGCTGCCGAGTTGATTCACGTATGTGAATGCTTTGCCATCTAGGCTCATGGCTGTCATAATATTGTTGTACAGGCAGAGATCCATGATGTCACCGTAGCGGCCGTCGAGGTCGATGTTGAGCATGCGCTCGGCGAGGAAAAGGATTGCGATCGAGGCGCAGGTTTCGTTGTAGCAGCCACCTTCATCGGTGGATTGGGGAAGGAAATAGTCGATGCCGAACCTGCAAGATCATGAGCGAAGAACGTTCTTGAGAAAAGAAGTAAGAATGTTTGAGGTTTCCATACCCTTCCCATTGCTCGATAGCCCCCACGCCGCCTGTCACAGACATTTTTTTGTCCACCATGTTGTTCCATAGGCGATGAAGCGCACTTAACCACTCATTTGATCGAGACATCTCATTTGCACCCCTATTTCGAATACAAAGTAGATCTGCAACAGCAGTGAGCAGGTACAACGCGCGCACAGCGTGGCCTTCAAGGGTCTGCTGCTTCAGAATCGGTGCATGAGCCTGATTATACCAATGCGCTCCCGCCTTGTTGTATGGATTTGGTCGCTGCCACGGGTTTTCATCCCTCTGCTCCGCTTCCCAGTCGTAGTACAGCTTGCCGTCCTGACCTGTAGGATTTCCACGCTCTTCAATGAAATAACGAGCAAGCTTGTACGCATCTTCATTGTCCGTCTCAGTATATAAACGAAGCAGAGCCATCTCGATCTCCGGGTGCCCAGGATAGCCATGTAGTTTGCCTTCGTCAGGTCCAAAAGTGTAGTTGATAAGGTTGACGTATTTTACAAGAGGTTCAAGGAGGAGGTCGTTCTTGTAGTAATTGTGATGTGCAAGCGCAGCTTCGATCAAGTGACCGCAATTGTACAGCTCGTGCATGTCTCTGATGTTAGACCACCTGCCTTTTGGATCCACAATGGTGAAATGCAGGTTCAGATAGCCGTCTTCATGTTGTGCAGATCGTATTGTCCGAACTAGGTATTGTACTGCCATATCGATCTCCTCATCGTAGTGGCTCTCGAGAAAATAGCAAGCACCTTCTATCCACTTGGCTAAATCGCTGTCCCAGAACAAATGCTTGGGTACCGGCCACATAGAGTGGTCATCGTAGACAGGGTGCCACTTCAATTCGAAGCAATTGTATCTGCCTGTCTTTTTGAATTGGTCTAGTTGTGTTTTAAGCGTCGTGCTTGCGACAGTGTCGCGCCTAGTTGCAAGGATCGAGGGTCCCGTGAATGTGGTATTGCGGAATGCTACCTGTGGATGCGCCATGATAGAGGGAAACGTGAAAGGAATTACTAACAGAGAGCTTCTAAAGTGGCGCTATTCTTTTATACATTTTCGATGGTTTGATGGTTGCGCATTATCCTAACGGACAACCCGTGGTGAAGCTCTATCCACCGGACGCGTTCACCGGAGATCCATCCGAGTGGTCGCGCTGTGGCTCAAAACCCACCGGGGCTCCATATTTATCCCCATTGAACTGCCGACTTCGCCGTTTGAGACCCCAAACTGCGTTCGGAGGGGAACGAGGGCATTATAGCTTAGAGTCTTGACGATTTAACAAGCCCGTGTCACTTCTCCGCATCGTGTGTCCAATGAGGAACCGTTCATCATGATTATAATTCCGCCATATTCTACATAAGACATCGCGCCACGTGCGCTGTACACTGACACCTGTAAAATCCTCGACGGTCCTATGAATTCTCTACATAGCAAAACAAGAAGCAAAATAACTACTGACTTTGTGATCTGAATGACCAGGAATGAGCTTGTTGGAGAATTCTTTGTCAACGCACGATCGATCTGCGGCTATGCTGCTCTACGACATGGTCCTTAGGACCTGCTTCAATGATTACGATGCGACTAAGTGATAGGTATATCCGCCGAACTAAAGATTCTCAATGTGCAAGCACCACGAAGGTCATTCGGGCACATGAGATATTCACCGAACACCACTATGTAGATGCCCATTGCATGGGATCGATCGCAGTCACGTCCTGGACTACCAGTTGGGGTCATGAGACCCGGCACCGTCGTCTCAAGTGTGCCAAATACCTGCGGCACTCTCATCCTAGTTTGTCTGCTTAGAAATCTTGGTTTTGGTTATGTGTATATTGCGACGACGGTTTACGTGGCTGTCACGCGTGCTTCGTGAAGCTTTGTCAGTACTGTCACACGTTCCGGCTAGGCGAGTATCGATCTGGGAGCTTGTCGCTGTTCATCAAGCTCGTGCTCGTCCAGACACCAGCTGCAAAGGACCTGTTAAGTCTAAAGAAAAGCGAGAATGTATGTCACTCAAGTCTTGTCTCTCTCTAGCAGGGTTGGAGGCATTGCGATTTTGACATTGCATGCAGCACTCCAAAAAGGACATGGATTGTAAGCTGACTTCTCCAACGAACGTGTAGCCAAAAGTGTAGGTGGTGACTGATGGCGGGCGATCAATGAAGCTCGACGTTTTGTATCAACATTGTCTAAGCTGGACTTCAATTTATTTGTAGTTCTTGTAAATCCTTCTAATGTTGACGGATCGGGCGAATGGGTGTTCTGTTGGCTGGATTTGCCTTACAGGCTAGCGCATTGATCATCTTCTTTTCAGCGCCACTGCATTTTCGACCAATGCAAGAAGGCTGCCGCTGGAGTGGAGTTCGCAGTGTTGTTGATTGTATAACTCATCTATTGTTGTTCGCATGGTCCGATCCCTTCAGTGACTGCATTCCTTCGTTGTGGTAAGTTGACTACCACAATGTCATGGACCAAAGATCTGTGGCTTAATCAGTCATCAACAATCTTGTCGCGACCACGTTCCAATCATATGTGCATCTGACATTGACGCTTCTCTTGGGCATCTTCGAACGACGTCAAGCCGAGGCTAAACGCTGGTGACGCACAGATTCGGCTGTACGAAGTACGGTACCGTAGTCTGCCTAATCCAGGCCCGCGTCGTGGCGCATCTGGGCACGAGCGCCATACCTCGCAGAATCCAGATCACTCTTTGGAAGCGATGCTTGACGGGAACAGGACCACGCCTTTGAGCTGCTCCATAGACTTTGCCATGAACATGGATGAGGACGTGAACCTGCAACTATGGAGATAGAGCATCAACCCATAGCAGTCGCGAAAGCGATACGCTGCGCGCGCTGCGACTGCTCCTTTAAGTGAGATTTCCCCATAAGCGAAACCAGACATTTACTAATGGACTTGCCGACGTCTGGAGCATCTGAGAAGGCATGAGCGCGTTCATGCTAACACCAAACCATATGCGTGTCGACATTGTTCGAAACGCTTCACCCGAAGGTAGGTCAGGTTCAGCATTAGGTGAACAAGCTTCCATTGAATGTTTGCACAGCGATATCTTGCGACGTCACGAAGCCACACATTCCGCCACATGGCCAGCGACCAATGCACGTGCAGTAAGCATACGCGCTTGTACTGAGTGTGCCAGGTCCAGAGAAAGATGCACTAAACGCAGTCCTTGTCAGCGTTGCTCATCAAAAGGGCTCCGCTGTGCGTATCCTTATGCAAGACCCGACGTCCGACATGAATGTACGCAGGACAACATAGCGCCTAACCCTCATGATTCTGCGACAACCGATCAGAGGAGTCTGAGTGACACCAATGGCGTTGTAGGCGTTTCTCCCAGTCTAAGCCGTCAGTCTGAAGATTTGCTTGGACCTGAATTTGCAAATGAGCATGGCCATCATGCTCTTAACCAGCAAATGATCCCGTTCGAGATGCCGGAGTACTCTCAGTTTCAGCTGCTACAGCCTTCAACAGAATTTCCCATGAATTGGCTTCCTCCAGATCCCTCTCTTGCACTTGACTACGACAATATTGTTGGCTTGGACGTTGGGTCATTGGACTTCTTCGCTCTTCCAGTGACAACGACCGATGGCATTAGCATAGAGAATGAGTTGCAACAAGAGCCTATTGTACTACAGCCGGATATGGGACGACCTCGGCCAAGGACAACTGAACGAAACAATTCCCGATTTCCTCTAGGTGGGGGTGCTCGGACGTCGGCCAACGTCTCCTCTGATGCGGCTAGGAGCCAAGTGTCGTCAGCATCTCCGTATTCTTCTGCACATACCGTCTCTCCCAGTGGAGTGCCTGGTGGCCTGTATGCTACTAGCATTCATGGAGCCAGGATGCCGTGCACAGTTAGAGCTCGCAGAGCCAGCCGTATTTTACCAGGCGGCAGGCCGCTGCGAAGGTTGGATGAACTCCAACGGGACACCCAAGGAAGCCAATCATTATCGCTTCCAGACACAAGCCATGTCCTGATTGAGGAATCAATCGATTCGAGTAACGCCAGTACATATGCTACTCCGTTTCTTGCCCACTCGACCTACGAGGAAATCCTGCGAGGTTTCGGCAAGCTTTGTCTCGACGATAGCGTCGGCTTTTTTTCGTACAGTAGCTCGAAATTTCCGGATATGATTTCGCTGAACATGTGCATTCGACTGTACTTCGAGAATTTCGATATCATCTTGCCTATATTCCATAACCAAGTCACACAGATCAGCGACCACTGGACGTTGGCTCTTGCAGTATCCGCTGTGGGTTGTCAGTACGCCGAGGCTGATGAGTATGCGCAGATGGTGGAACCACTGCACGAGTTCCTCCGAAGGGCACTCATGATTGCTAACAATACAGAGACTTTGGCACCCACAAGACAATATCAGAGGCATCAGATTGCCTTTGCGCAAGCCATGTTGTTGAGTCAAGTTGGAATGCTCTACTCTGGCTCCCCTAGACTACTTCACTTCGCCAAAGCACAGCATAGTGGAATGGTCGAGTTGGCGAGAGCTCTCATGTCTCCGAGTACAGTCACTACACCAACAATGTTCCAAGGCGATGACGCACAACATTCTTCCGAAATGGCCTGGAGAGACATGTTGATTGATGAGTGCAGGCGCAGAATCGGCTTTTCGATCTGGGTACGTTGGTTCTGCTTCTTCTCTTACATGTTGCAGCTACTGACAGACACTAGCTACTTGACTGCATGTCGGTATATCATTTCGCTCAGCAGCTGCTCGTGCCACCAACTATGATGTCTGCATCACTCCCAAACGCTAAGCTTTGGCAATCGACAAATGTAGCCGACTGGCTCGCACAACCAGCTTCGTTACGAGGTAAAGTCTTCTGCTAGGCTGTTCACAACGATTAACCAACGCATTCCAGATACTCCCTCGCTGACCTCCGCAATCGTGATGCTCTTTCGCGAGAAAAAGGTCATGACAGAGCTAGGACAATTCGGCCGCGTGATCTTGCTACATGGTGTGTATCGTGAAATCTTCCAGCTGAAGAACTGCTTTGCGAGGCCTCTTAGTCATTGGGTTCCCTCCATGCAGCAACAAGCTTCAGCCAATGATGGTGGGAGTCCTACAAGTCCACCATTACCTGAATATAACAGCCGAGGTTTGCTAAACACCTGGCTTAATGCAGGCCTGGATTGCATCGACGTACTGCACTGGGCCGCCAACGGTACAATAGCTTTGCAAGCTGGCACGGAGCATCCGTTTGTCCTTCATTTGCACCTTTCCAGGATCATTCTATTGGCACCGTTTGACCAGTTCCAAGCCTTAGCCCATGCAGTGGTATCGTTCGCCCAGAAGACTACATCTACGACCTTGGATGCTACCCAACGTCAAATAGCCATTGATGCTGAGCGCGACATGCTTGATTGGGCCCAAAGAGATCAATGCAAAGCAAGATTGGCCGTGCTCCACAGTGGATGCTTGTTCTGGCATATAAGGCGGTATAGCTGCAGGGCTTTCTATGAACCGAAGGCTGTCTTCTTGGCCACATTGACTATCTGGGCTTACAGTTCCTATGCGTCCAGAGCGGCCGGGCTCGTACGAGAGTCGTTTGATCGAATCAACAACGGTCTAGAAAACAGTGATGCAACTCGATCTTCTAGCAGGGACGGCTTTGACAACGGCAATGGCGTTCAGTCTCCTTCTTCAAATGAGGAGACTGAACAAATGCCGACGTTCATACACCTCGATCGGCCAAATGATGATGAGATGGTTCAAGCTTTTGTTCGTTTCGGTACAGCATCTGCTATGAGGGCCAATATTACTGGCGTTGGAGACATCTACTCGGCTAAAGGTCCTGCCAGAGTCCTAAGGGAGGGGCGGAAGATATTAAGAACTATTTCTACGGCTTGGGGTCGGACTAACGAATTCTCGTCCGTACTAGAAGTACTAGAGCAAGTTGCATCAGGACAAAAAGTATAAGATTACGAGTATGGTAGCCGTCAGTTATGGATCAGGTTATACTTGAATTAGGCTATATTAGACCTGAACTTGAATAAGCAATGTCCAAGCTTGCTTGAGAGCGAGATGAGGTCCCAATTGCCAGCTACAGACAGATCTAGCCTGCAAACTAGGTGTTGATGGAGCGGAGAAAGCAGTGCTTCCATAGTAGCTTTTAAGGTGGAGCTATCTGACTGCAGACTTGGTGTGTCTAGCAGGCTTGGGTGACTGTACGAATTTGATGGGCATCTTAGATAGAGCATCTTGTGTAAGACTTTTAGAGCGCTGCGGCGTTAGTTCTTGGTTGCAGAGATATTGCGATAAGGACGACTTTAGAGATCATAATGTGTATAATCTATGATTCACCGTATGCTTTGGTTATAGTTTCCCTGGCGCTGCAACTTCATGTGAACAGAATCTTATACGTCTAAATCGAATGGCCATAGCTCTCTTAGGTCGTCTTCACTTTTGACCGGCTCGTCATCATCCGGATGCTCATTTTCGAGTATTTCCTGCAACATTGCCACAAATAATTCACGATGCGCGGTACGTGTCGCTTCCCATTGTTCCGAGGGAACCCAGCCGTCACTGGCAGTATTGAGTAGACTTGACAGGATGTGTCTTAGCTGAATTGCGGCCTCAAATCGCTTGTAGTCTTTCTGATGCTGCTCAAGTTCATGGAGCTGAGGTATAGAGATAGGACATGGTCTCTCTAGGCCTAGTCCTCTCCAGTGCAGCGATATTTGAATAAGCTCCTCGCGAAAGGCGACGTCTCCGTCTTCCCATGTACGATAGCAATAGCGAAACGGTCGAAATAGATCCTCGTCCATGGATCTAGCAGTGGCCAGCTTCGGAGTCAGGTATTGAACGGAGACATCAAAAGCTTTTGCACACGCCTCACTTTTAGGCTCGACAGATCCTTCATACGATGTATCCGAGACAGGCTGCGCAAAGTCTGGCCTCTCGTCTGCGTACCAGAATGCAGGTTCGATGCTCGAAGACTGCCAGTCTATGATGGCAGAGATAACCGTAGGATCATCTTCTGACACGAAAATGTTTCTCTTGTGCAGATCGGGGTGAAATAACACGGGAACAGCTGCGTACTGCACATTGGAGTTCAAGGCCAATCTGCTCATAACCTCGCGACCTTGCTCAAGGAGCTGACGATGTGTCTGGACCGATCCACGATAACGCGGCCGTTGTGGTGACATTTCAGCAGGTGGGAGCCTGGAGATGCCGGTATCTACAAGACCATTATAGTATGCATTGAGACCAATCCCTAGAAATATCATTGAGACTCTAATCCACTCTCAAGACCTGGGATCAACTTACAAGGTCCTCGATTGGGATGCACATCATGATAGTACCTCAATTGTCTAGGATTGCAGTTCCAGTACATAGCTCCGCAGTGAGGACCAATGACATAGTCCTGGTCTAATGGTAGCTTTGTGGTAGCGAGATCGGGGATGTCCGCGAAGTACAAGCTGCCATATGCCGGAAACTCAAGGTCGACAAGCTCACTCAACTTTTCAAAAATTGTCTTTATGCATCCCACTTGCTCATCGACATCCATAGTAGGCCAACTTTCGTGTAGTGACACACCTAGGGCATGTTCCATGATGATATATTCGGTCCCAATGGCATTTGATTTGTCGTCGCTCCATTCTAATATCTTCGGGACGGGAATGTTGGTCTTTGCTTGTACTAGAAGAGGTAGCATAGTCAGTGACTACGATTATCCTCGTTCACTCATTTGGTGTACGGCTCACTGTATTGAATCGTCGCGACCTCGGAATTGGTCGCCAGTCTTTGCGGCCCCGCGATTGAGAACGGCAGTCTCGCGACGACACGTTTCGCGTTGTCAGTGTGAAATATGAATACGCGATTGAAACCACCTTCCTTCTTCCTGTAAGAAGTGATAGAACTAGCGCCAGGACAAAGGGCAATGACTTTGAGACAAAGTGCATCGAAGTCGAATTCGATGTTGCGACAACGACGCTCGAGCGCATCATCACGGAGCCATCGGCCACTGGTGTACTCGAAAGGATCGAGATCTACTCGCGCGTTAGTGCTCAAACAAAACCATGATAGAAAACATGCTGCGCGACTGACTTTTCTCAGGCATAGTCGTCATGTTAACACTGGAAGATATTGGGTTTCGTGCTAAGGGCACAACATGTTCTCGGTGCAAAAATAATGACAGTCTGGTTGAGCTTCGGATTTGTACGGGACAAAGTCGCGTCACGAGTTTGTGCGGGTTACTTGACAGAATGCTATACATGCAATTCGCTTCCTTTGATCGACCTGAGCGTGCCAGCAACGACGTGAGGATGGGCCTCGAATGGACTCTTCTCCCAGGCGAAACATATCGCAGTTCACGCATTATGTACAAGGGGTGTCTTCTTTGCTCCCATAAAAGATATCATGTTGAGGTGATGTCGCATCGTTGCGCTTTTCGCGGCTCGGTGTACCTTGGCATGACTGCATTAGTTCAACCGCGTGTTAGGTACATGTACCGGTACCTAGCTTACGGTACCTACACGTGTTCCACTACATCCATGATCAAGACCCGCATGGTCAACATAGCCGCGCGCCCACGTGAGTCTTCCGGTTGGCTAATGCAATCCATGACACTGCAGCCATTGATGAACGGACAAGCAGCAGGTAGCCGCGCAAGGTCTCGAAGCGGCCCGAAATGAGTCCGACCACCATGACCGCAATGTGAATGTGTCTTTCTCGCACGAGTTGCTTTCGGCCGGTACAAAGTCACACGTGTTATGAAGGTAGATCGATGGCAGGTATACCCACGATGTTCATACATGAATGACAAATCTTACCTATGTCTCGTTGCGGTTCACAAACAACTGGCAGATTATTTAGTGACAACAATCTGCCTGGAAAAGCCGAGACGCTTTACCACGACGGCTAGGTCGGCGACCCTAGCCTCATCATAAGTCTTAAATTACCTATGCGCATACTCTTAGTAGGTACCTGTGCGGGTACAGTGGTGGCGGGTGCTGTCGACCTGCGGCCCACAGTCAGTGGGGGCTTGACCCTCGCAATGCTTTCACGAGTGACCCGCCGCACGAACCGATCGTGCGTCTCGTCTGAGGGAAATGCACAACTATCACTCCTGATTTACTGGCACAGTTTGCGACCTTCTCTCGACGAAAATTTGAGGGTTGCCCGAGCCTGCAGGCTGGGTCACGTGAGAAGGAATGTAGCTGCCTTGGCATGGACCGTCACGGGCTTCGCCGTAATTCCTAGGATCAGGCTCTAAGAAGTGACAGCAACGTGACACGGCTGACACATATCACGCAATTTGCAGTTGTCCGTGTGTATGTACTCAGCGGACAAAAGTATTTACGTTGCGACATTGACTATCCGGATCCGTACTTCACTCGCATCTACCTTGCTAAGAATTTGAACATTCAGGTGAGATGTCGCTACCGTTTCAGCTGACCACTGCTCAACATGAAGGGCAGACCGTGGGCAATGCTTGGTAAGACTTCCAGCCTTATCTCAACTTCCTGTATTCGGGAAAAGAGACTTACCATGAGCGATAGAAAATTATCCCGAGGTGATGGAGCAATTCGCAAATACTACATGTGCCTCGTCCGAGCTTCAATTCGATGAAGTCCATTTGCTGGCAGAGCCAGGGCGCTTTTCACACAAACTGCGATCTGCCCTAGCTCTGCTTGTCATAATTCCGCTCACAGCAGGCTAAAACCGGGAGTCGCAAGGCTAAGCATGAAGAATTGTAGCCTCATACTGGCTCAGGCCCCGATGAGCCGGTCGTCTGATTCATGAAGACGATCAGTCACCCTTGCGGCTCGATTGTTTTACTTCACAGCTTGATCAATGATCCGGCTGCGGATTCCATCAAGCACGATTCTGATCTGGCGACGATCTGGAACCTCGCCATGCCACTAAACATGACCAAGCGAGCCGAAATGCTAGATGGTTGCAAAATTTTCGGGCTCTCTCACTATTTTGTTCAACAAGCACGAGAATCTGAATGAGATTCAACGGCTGGCTTGCGATGCTCTCTAGCCGCTTGAGACCCTTCCTGGAGAATCTCGTGGTCACACGTGAAAGCTGATGGATGATTCCGGCGAGCGTGAAGGTGGCCATTTCGTGGGGGGTTTCAAGGCTGGTAGGAAGTTGTGGGAACTTGAAGAGTCAAGGAAGGGTCCTCTGGATAGAGGGATGCTTGCTGATGAGGAGGACGTTCTTGAGTCAGGGATTCTAGACATAGGCATCAAGAGGATTATTAAGCTTAACTTGGAGAAAGAAGGATAAAGTCCTGGTATCAGCTATATTTTTTGGCTTGTAGGTTTTGGGCTACAGATTTATGTTGCGCGTCCAAGTGTGCAGTATTGTGCTATACTATGGCGCAGTAATAAAGCCTTATGGAAGGAGTTGAACTTTGAGGATTATGCAAGTACACTTTCCGATTGACGTCGCCTGTAGATCCTGTATCTCAGCCTCACGTGGACGCCAGCGTGTACACCGCGATTTCCTCCTTATCAACCATGTCTTTGAGCTGTCCTACAGATCGATAACACCCAAAGCCTAGAACAAATCTGGCGTATCAGTCGCAGAGAACTCTACCGGCTCGACGTACTTGCGGTGTCCTTCCGTACTTAGGATCACAACAATCGCAGTGTCCGTAAACCAGTGTGGCCGTCGGTCACAGGCAGCAAGCTTTCGAAGTGCAGCCACGCTCGCTCCACCACATGGTCCGCTGCTTATATTGTAATCTGCTAGGTATTGCATACCCCGATGAGCTTGGAAGTCTGATACCGCTGCGCAGGCATCAACTCCGGCCGACACATCCGCAAACACGTCCATCGACACCGTCCCGCAATTGAGGCCTTCCATGATGGTGTGCGCTGTCCGTACCGATGTAGGCTTTCCAAGCTTCAAACTCGTGTATAAACACGGCGCAGTTTCTGGCTCAACGGTCATGACTGCGCATTGTCGGTTTTCGGACTTGCAATGCAGTACCACTGCATGAGCCAATGATCCCACCCCCACGGGCGTCACAATCAGGTCAGGCTTTGAACCTTTCTCAGACAATTGTTGTTCCACTTCTTTCAAGAGTGTTGAGTACCCTTGCACGATCCACTTAGGGATGTCATGATACCCTTCGAAAGAAGCATCCTGCACAAAGAGCCCCTCGTGGCTGATCTGTGAAGCTTGCCACGCCAGTGTTACTGTTTCATCATAGCTCAATTCGCTGCGAACCACGATGGCGCCTTCTGACTCGATCAATCGCGCAGCATCTGCGCTTGTAGAGTTGGGCACGTAGATGCGCGCGGGTATGCATAGTATTCTCGCCATAGCAGCTAATGCTCTACCGTGATTGCCAGCGCTTGCAGTATATAGCTTGATTCCCGCCTTTTGAGCTGCATCTTGAACTTCGGCTAGGCTAGCAGTAGGAGACAGTCGCAATCTGGTGGTGATTGCACGAACACATCCCCAGGATGCGCCAAGAATCTTGAAGGCGGGCAACCCCAAACGACTGCTCTCATCTTTAAGAAAGACAGCCTTAACTCCGATCTCTTTCGCAAGCTCCTCCAAGGTGTGGAGGGGTGTCGGCGCAAAGCCTGGTAACTGTGAATGGAAATACTGCACGGGCGCAATCTCAGCATCTGCCTCCACGGTGGAAGTGTCGGGCCTAAACAGAATTGGGAGCGGTTTGGATGTTGACACTCTCGAAAGAGGTTGCGTCCCGTCTGCAACCGCCATCCTGTTCGCGGGTCGTCGATATCAATAGTCTCGTGTCCAGAGGTATCTTCGTTTCGCGAGGTCTCGAAGCGCGTGCAATGAGGATGATGTAAGATCGGCAGGTTCAATTTATGATCGAGTTGGGATGTACTAGCATTAATTAGTCAAGCTTGCAGTTGCGAGGTTCTCATTGTGACCCAGACCACACAATTTCAAGTGATTGATATCACCACAGTCACACATTGTTCAGGATGGGGTTGGATAGTGTGTGAAGAGTGATCCTTACAACCATTCCACGCCAATGCGCCCTCGAACACTTTGCACGGAAGTAATTTAGAATCGAACTCGATTTCGCCTTTAGCAGGATATCTTCCAGATGTTCTAAGATTGTCAAATCATGAAATTGAAGTCGTGGAAGGGGCTCATCGGTACCTGAGTACATGTAACTAGGTAGGACCCCGAGCTCAACCGATTGTGGCATTCGCTTCTCTCTGCGCTGCACCCAGGCCTTCCTGTTCCACGCTTGACGCCGCACCGCGAAGTCAGATTGATGCTTATCCGCGAATAGCTGTCTGTCTTGCGGTTTCCGTCGATGATGTACCGATGTTCTGAACCATTTCGTCGGGGGAATGATTGTGCTCGAGGTGAGTTCGCATCATTGTCACTCGAGACTTCTCTGCGCAGTGCGCTCGATCGCATATGTCGACTTGAGAACACTGAGGAGATGCGCCTTCAGAGCAGCTCTTCATATGACTGTGGCCGAATCAGTGATCATCCGCTTTGTTAAACCGTCAACGAAAGTCCAAGGTACTGGTGAAGACGGCGAACACTCGACGTCCATTTGGATAAACCAAGGGAGGAGCCACGCAGCTGTGGATATGCCATCCTGGAACGACATATCAGCGTTGGACGCGTACTTCTACTATCGCGTAGAACCTGTTTTCGCTTCCCAGAATCATAATTCGAGCACATGAGGCCCAATAACTACTTTCTGAGAAGGAGTATCGAACCGTGAATCATATGGTACATTCAATGTTCACAATGGAAAACTCTGCAGCTGAACCGTGTCCACATCGATAAGAGTATGGGGGCGCTCAACTGGGTTGACGTGGTGTGGTAGAGCCGTTGCGCTGCGTCTCCGATGCCAACGATGCCAGTCACATTCACCAAGAAAGTGGAAAATCTTTTCCAACTCGTGCTTCGCCTTCACCCTCAATTCTCCCGGAAAATCAGACCCCTCCGCCTATAAGTACCTCGCCCTCGCTCCCTCCACGGTTTCTCTTCCACACACACTTCCAACCTCAACTGCACTCGATATCAGCATTTCAACCACCACCACACGAGTACACTTGCAACTTCGACTGCACCCGAAATCATCCTTGCAACCAACGTCAAACCCTCCACCATCATCACACCTTCAAAGTTCTTTGCCCCTCACAAGGTCAACAACTTCACGTCTCTTACCATGAAGTTCCTCGTCACCGTCGTTGCCCTCATGGCCACCATGGTCGCTGCCAAGGGCCCAAAGCGTGAGCCTGAATTCACTAGCTGCAAGCAGTGCGACGATCAGTTCCGCGAGTGCCACAAGGTACGTCGAACCTTTTCTCCCTCCAGTCCATCCAAGTACCATCTAACAGTTTTTCAACAGCTCAGCCCCACCTGCATCATCGATCCCCCCCCACTGCGATCGTGCGTGCAAGCAGGAGGTGTGCAGCGTCAAGTTCTGCAGGGAGCACTGCGGCTACAAGTGCCCATACTAGCGCCTTCATCGCGGCTCGGGAGACATGGGGGTTTGGGAGTCTGATCTCACCTCGCACTCCCACTGAGGTCGAAAGTGCACCGGCACACACATGATGGAGAGATGGTTTCATGGAACGGGAAAGACATGGATAGTGCAGAAGTCACAGGTTCGGAGGAGTTGAGAATGGGACACATGTGACATACACTCAATACAACACGATACACGGCTACATTTGCTTCACTGATGCCTCACAACGTGCTTCGTCACTAACATGCTGTGACTTTTCTGTCGGGCGTGAGCCTGACTTTTTTCTTGAAATTTGTTGTTCCACTTGTGACCACTGTGATTCTGGTGAACACATCATATGAAAATGCCACAACTTCACTGCAGCAGGTAAAAGCATGCTTGGGCGCTTGCAGACCTTCCTGATCATGCTATATTGTCCGCTCACCAGCGTACAATCATGAATTTTTGAGCTGAGTCTTTTCAAGTCGTCCAGCTCACTTCGCGGGATCAACGCCCGTCCGCCCAACGCGATGAGCGACATATTCGACACGAGCAGACCATACACTAGAGTGGGGCGACGTAAAACAGTTCTTAACTCTGGTCCTGGTATCTGAGCCCTTGATATCGCCATTGCATCATGTCGAGCGTATCCCATTGCAGCTGCATCCGCACCGCTCCTCCCCCGGCACTTCACTGTCCACGTTTGCGCAGTGACCTTCACCCGTGCATCCCCATCCGATAAGTCCACGAGCCACCGACAGGACGGCCACAAACCTCCACCATCCCGCGCAAAAAAAATCCCGGAACCTCGCGCCCCAAAGCGCTCGATATTGAGGTTTTTCGACATATACCGCCGACTCTTGCTCGCACCACACCACACCACACTGCTCATCTCATATCTGGCATCGAAACCCTCACAGACACCGCGCTCGCCAACGCCGACAACAAGCAGTGCAACGCCTTATTCAAGGGACCGCACTGGCGTTCCGTTCCCCCCTCGCGTGCGTTGCCCTGTCTGAGATGATACACACTGACGCAATACCAGCGCTGCGGCTGGGGGTAGCTGCGGGTGGAGGAAGAAGTTGCTGAGGCGGGGCGCGGTGGTGCTCGGGCTTGACAACGCGGTGCGGTGCGGGAATGTGGTCATGGAGAGGATATTGGCTGAGGCGTTGGCTCTGGCGGCGAATCGAAGGATGAAAGAGCACGACCATACCGTACGCGATGCAATGCTGCAAGGAGAGACAAAGGGTGGACACAGTGTGTGTGTGTGTGGAGTATCCAGGGGGAGAATTGTCTACTACGCCATCTCCCACGTATAATCCAAGACGGGCTGTCAGTGACTTTTTTTTCCCTTCCGGGTCAGATGTGTTACAGTTCGCTCTAAAGTATGCATGCCTGGATTATGGCATCGCAGTATGACTCGCGCCCTCATCCGGGGACACGACTCCGTCACAAGCGTCTGGCTAACCGCAAACATCATACAATGGAAGTGCCCTGTGTACTATTCAGCCGCCAGTATTTCCACCCCTCCTCTCAAGACTCCGAGCGGTCGGCTATACATGTATGTGAATATAATCTGTTCTTTGTACAGCGATCGTCTCTATGCTGACATGATGCCATTACTTCCGTTATTATACACTTTCCCTCTTCCTTCTCCTCATCATGAAAAATCACCCCCCCTCCTTCCCACTCCCCGCACTCCCTAAACCCAGAACCCTCGCACCCCGCCACCCCATCCCCGTCCCCGTCCCTATCCCCCTTCCTCCAATCCCACTCCGCACTCGCGCCACCGCATTCCCTAACAAGACTCTGATCGCGCCCTCGAGTCTCCGATCCTTCTTTCTGCGTAGCCACAACAGCACGAAACCAAGGATACACACGTCGACGGCGAGATGCTTGATAGCGGCGCAGGACCAGCGCCATAGAGAGCGGAAGAAGCGGTAGTGCGGGGAGTGGGAAAAGAGACGGCGGGCCTCGAGTTGTTCGCGGAGGGCGGCGACTTCGGCGGTCATTTTCATGAGGGCGGATTCCATGCGGCGGCGCCATTTTGCGTCGGCGGCGGACTCTCTATCGCCTTGAGTGTTGTTGTTGTTGGTGTTGTCCTTTTTCGGAGTGGTGAAGATTGGCATGGGAATGGATTGCGGGATGATGCTTCGCATGCGAGGCGCAGGGGTCGGCGTGGTGGGCGGTGGTGGTTGGTTGCGCCGTATGATTTGCTGCAGGTCGGTTTGGACGCCGGCGTCTTCGAGAGCGGGGGTGTACTGTGAATCGGGAGCGTCGACAAACTCCTCCTCTTGTGCGTCGAGTTCTGCTTCCTCCTCCTCTAGTTCCTCTTCTGATTGTGATATGGGACTCTTCACCCTTAGCGGCTTACTCGAGTCGTCCTCATCGTCTTTGTTGCCTGAGTCGTCCATGGCGGCTTGTCGACTTCGGCCCATTTGCGAGTAGCCGGACGGAATGTGTAGGCCCATCTCTTGCTGAGGCGAGGAAGACTGCGAGGAGGGCACATTGGACTTGACCTGGTCCCACACAAATTCGAGTTCGGCGACGAGTTCGCGCGAATCGGGCGAGGGCGAGGCGAACTTGTGCATGGTGTCGATGAGGGTGGTGATGTAGCGGCGCTTGGCTTCGGTGCGCGAGAGACCGTTCTGCCGTTTCCAAGCGTCCCTGTGCTGGTCAGCGCCTCCTTGGTGTGGAAACATGGGCGGCGGTGGTGTCGCGTGCCGACGACGTACCACTTCTCCCGCGCTCGCTGCTCTTGCTCGCCGTTGCCTTTAGGGCGCTCCATGATGCCGTCGACGTCGCCCTCTGCCGTGTATCAGCCCTCTCCTCGCAGCGGCCCAACTCTCTCTGCGACATACCCATCGCCTGCTTGTACAGTCCATACAACCTCAGGCGCGTGGCAGACGGCGGCTTCTGCGAGCCGGTGCGGATCTTGTTGACGGTGTTGAGCGCATGGCTAAAGACTCGATCTACGCGTGCGGCTGTGTCAGCCATTGTGCCCAGCGCGGTCCATCATCGTCATCGCTTGCCGAGTGCAGGACATACCGACCGAGTCTGCCATGACGAGCGTCGGTACCGCGCCCTCTTCACGTGGGGAGCCCCTCGTCCACCGCCAGCACTGTGGGAAGGGCGATGGAGGCGCGACGCGACAGCCAAAGGGGAGCGTCTAGGGTGGTCGTTCGTTTGTCGGACAGCAGATCAGACGATAAGGTGTGGATGTCGTGCATGATGCCATTGATGCGGAACCGGTGCTTTTGCGGAGAAGGCCATGGTCCATGTCGCGCCATGACGCCGGGCCTCGGCTCAGCGTCACCACACCCTGCCCAGGTAGCCACACGACACCTCCTTCACGTGTCATTCTACTTTATTTCGACCTCCATCCTCGAAAAGCCAGCCTCTTCATACACCATCGACAATATGCGTAGGTCAATATTCATCTTGAGAATACTGTCATATATTAGCATTAGCATGATTTGAGACTGCCAACTGACCGTATGCTCTCAACACACATCGTACTCCTCGCTCGTGATTTCGCCGAGGACATCTACACGATGGTGACAACACCTATCGGTGTCCGCCAGTAGAGCTCTTCCACCTCCGCAATCCACGTGGGCCGTCGCCACATGCCCACTCTCTCAAACACACCCTTGCGATCGTCAAGCTCACGTAGTATGAGTCCCGAGAAACAGATCCGGTCGTTGTCTTTCCCGTACACGCGATCGTCGGCGAAGGACATGTAGGCATCTAGGAATAAACCGTACAAGACAGTGTCTGTGTAGTCTTCTTCGCTGAGATCGAACATGGCGTGGACCTGCGCTTTCGAGGGAGAAGCTGTAGGCGCGTGGGAAAAGTGCATGCTTCGAGCTCGGAAGATTTCTTGCGAGTCTTTCGGATGTTCCACGGTTTTTCTCTTTTGTCCATCGAGCGTGGAGAGTCTTCCGCGGATGACAAGCTGACCGCCTGTAACAGCACCGTTGACATCTTCTCCAGCCGGTGCACATGAGGCCTCGAGCACCTCGCAAGGAGAGTTGGAGCCCGTGTTCATTCTTCCGAGGAACCACAGACACGGAGATCGTCGGACCTTGCGTGACTTCTCCTCTATCGAAGCCCATGACCAGGTCGGTGCCCGATACTGTTCTGGACGGCCGTAGGTGAAACGATTGTTATTCGTCGCCCACAACAGTTCTTCTATGAGATTATCTTGCCACAACCCAGCCAAGTAGTTCCCTGCTCCATGCATTTGCAAGTAAGCCACGACCCCAGAAAGTGCTGGGAGAAAATCAGTCGGATAGGTGACATTACGCGAGTGATAGCTGGATAGCATGAGATGCCATGTCCGCAGTAGACCATCGTTGAGTTCAACTTCTAGCATTGGACGGTAAGATTGCGATGCCCGCCTTTCTATGCCGCCCTCGTCGACGCCAATCTCGAGACACTCGCACCGTACAGCAGATTGACACTCCCAGAACATCTCCTGAGCTGTAAAGTGAACCATTCTTGACGACAAAATTTGCTCCTGCAATGTCCAACAACGAGTCTGGAGAGGAGGCCTATTGGTGCCGACATATCCAGCTCTGAAAATGTGATTGTGGCGGTCAAGCTTGTCAACGTATACAGCTGATGTTGTGCCATCTACTTCCTCAATTGTGGCTACGCATTTACGCCTTCGGTGGCTGGGTGAGGAGTAAGTTCGGCCCCCTCGACTTGGTCGGATCTGGTTTCGAGAAATCCTTCATGGCTGTTGCGTGCACAAGATGCGCCAATGACTAGATACGCATTACTATAAACGAAGCCCATCTTTGCAGCCTCTGTTTGCCACTCGGATTGATCGTCCTGAACAATGCACAACGAGTCGATCCTAGAGAACGCTTCATATTAATTTTACTCCTCATGAAATCTATTTGTTTCGTAACATACCACAGATACTGGATCTTCAACGCCCTTGCTATGGTGACTGCTTCGGCGTAGTTCTTGGGCAACGCGTCGAGAGCGATACCGCTTGTTCTCTCTTGGAGTGTGGCAGACGTGGTACGAAGTTGTGCATCACTTTCGATGCCCCAGCAATGGCTCAAAGCGATGTAATGGGCGCACTCCATTTGCGTTCGATACAGCCGTATATAGCCTGAACTCGATGACCCAACGTCCAGAACACGTGTCGGCAGGTTTCCTTTTACATCTTTACACTGGTGTGATGCTTCGCATTCTTGCAGCCATTGCTTGAGGATAGGCAAATAGTTCTGCTCGCGCATTTGAGTTGGCTCAGCGCGGACTCCAACGAGTGGCAAGGCGCACGTAGGCTGGCCTGCTAAGGTGAACATGTGAATTTTCTGTGGTTCCTCGTCCAAGTCAGGTTTCACAGATTGGATTTTCACTTCTCTATTTCGATAATCGCAGCTGATGACACATGATGAACGTCCGTGGTACGCTTGAACGCCGAGGAGGAGCACGTTACACATGACACAGGCAGGATCCATGTCGGACTCCCATTGAGCAAAAAGTAAGATCTCTGCCACCTCGCTTGTCGCTTGAATTTGTTTGGCATTGCTCACAATCGGCGCTGCCTGTGCGCATCGAAAAATGAGGGAGTGCTGCAGTCATCTCGCGTGACGAATGAGGTCGTCAATGGTACATGGGGTGAAAGGTTAGTGAAAAAAAGCGAAGAGAGTCGCAGGCAAAGGTGCAGGCAAAGAAAATAGAGCGGCGGAGACGTGGACGGTGCATGTCATACAGACACAGTTGGTGTTGTATGCCTGGTGTTGACCTCGCAGAGTAAGCGCCCCGGTGGGGTCAGCCACGCTACCGGTAGGCAGAAGGGAGAGATGTATCGAGGTAATGAATGGCAAGAGCAACCAACGACGACTTCCACAAATCTCCAGCCCATCATGCTTCGCCCAGTGCCTTGCCCTCATCGTCGCTCTCGCGCTCAACCGTCGCTTCAACCTTCTCTGTCATGAGGTTTTCCACGCCCTTCATGAGCGCACAACTGACTGTGGCCAACGCAACAAATGGAACAACACTCCAAAACCCGAGCCTATAAGCCCTTGCATAGGACCAGTGACTCGCATCCCACGCGGCGGCCATGATTGCATCATTTGCGCCAGGCACATTCTGACCGCGGGCCTTGGTAGCCGTGCTGC
Source organism: Coniothyrium glycines (assembly GCA_025742365.1). Taxonomy (NCBI): domain Eukaryota; kingdom Fungi; phylum Ascomycota; class Dothideomycetes; order Pleosporales; family Coniothyriaceae; genus Coniothyrium; species Coniothyrium glycines. Next base: position 153,817 of record JAMXIJ010000041.1, on the reverse strand, counting down.
CTCTCATTGACCTCAGCAGAGCATCGACTGAAGAGACTGGCAATCCAGCCGCGATTGCTGCTGACCCCACGTCGCCAGTATAGTGCGATGCAATGCGCGAGTTCACAATGGCATAGATGACTGCAGTACCGAACGCGCCGCCTATGGCCCTGGCAGAGAAGGCAAGCCCGGTCGCAGTCGAGAGAAACGCGTGCGGTGCCGTGAATTGCACGCATGCCACAAGCAGAGTCAGTGGGCCAGCACACCCTATTCCAGTCAAAGCCGTGAATATGACCTGAGCCGTGGCCCAGCCCGGGCGGATGAAAGCAAAGCAAATTGCCGCAACGAACATTACGCCGAATGTGACCACTAGAGGGGTTTCTGCAGCACTGTTAGTCTCATGCTCGCTGTTTGCTATTTCGAATCAAGGCCTTACTCAGATCTTTAAACCTCGTCGCCCACCATGTGACCGCAAGTGAGGTGAAAATGGAGGCAATCTTGTAGGAAAGCTGTCGAATCGCAATGTCCCAGGAGTTGTCCTCGAATCCGAGGTTCAGAATAACTTGTGGGGTCACAGAATTGATAGCAGAATAGTAGATCCAACTGCGAATGAAGTCAGTCTACAGACCATCTACACGGACTTGATGCGCTTGACGCACCCCTCGATTGTGAAGGCGAATGTAGACAGCCAAAAATTGGGACCACCTGCAAAGAAAACATGTGCAACAATACCATCTGTCCGCCCCTTCCATTCTATTATCCATTAGTTTCGTCATCATGCTCAGTTAAAGTAATTGTCCGCACCATAGACGCAGAAGGCGATGAAGAGCACAATGCCAACCACAAGGTTTGCGCAAACGTGTGGCTCGCTCCACTTGTAGGCTCCGCCTGCCCAGTTCAAGCCAAGTAGCATCAATGTAGCACTTCCGATCAAAAGCAGAGAGCCGATGGGATCGCAAGCCCACACCAACTCTGTGAAGCGCATCTTGGGGTAGTCTGTGCGCTTCTTGGGCCAGTAGAAGAGGACCAGTCCGAGCGATGTGAGGCCGTGTAAGCCAACCTGGATCCAGAAGATGTAACGCCAGCCAGAGGCATTGATGTTGGTCACAGCACCAGCTCCAAGACTACCAACACTATTCAACGTCAACCAGAATGTCAGTAGTTGTGTGGGAGCAAAGACTTACGTGCCACCGAGGACGCCAGCGATGCCTGCAGCGCCATTGGCTACAGCGCGATACTTGAGAGGTAGGACTTCAGATGGGATGGATTGAACGATGGAGATTGTGGCAAGAGTGGTACCGATGAGGATTCCTCCACCAATGAGCATGCTCATTGAGGTTGCTTTTGCACAAATGATGGCTCCGATGCATGCGATGAGCGGTGGAATGGTGGCGAAAAGTTTGCGATCGAGCACATCAGAGAGGCGGCCGACAGGCGGTGAGAGGACTGACTGCATCAAAAGCGGGCCCTATTCAAGGTAAGTAGGACGTGTGGAATGAGGACTGGTGTGGTTACTTGGATGATCCAGCTTGCAATGGCCGGCTCACCGAGCTCTCGAATGATAAAAGACAAGACGGATCCTGCAGCCACCACCACAAAGACCTGAGAGAAAATGCTAGGATCGTTGTTAAATCCGGGTTCACGAGGTCCGAGGTGCATTCGTCTTACGCAAAACAACAGCAGAAGACTACAAGCCATGACCGCCACGAAAGGTTTACATGACGCTCGTCTTCATGTGCTTCCTGCTCGAGAGGCACGATATGGGTGGTATGGGTGGTCTCGACTCTGGTGGTGCCCGACTTCTCGTCCATGATGCTGGAGTCGAAGCAGACCACGGAGGTGAAGATTGATGTGTTGTGGGTAGATCACTCCCGATCGACGGCGGGGGTGCAGAGTAAATACCCAAGGTACATATAGCTGGCGAACATGTCGACCAGATCTTTTGTGTCGGATCTGGTGGGGGTGATGATGGGCCAAGCCATTTCCCGTTATGCAGGTCGGCATTTGGCAACCCCAGGAAATTGATGCTGTCATGCCTCGTCTGGATGAAGTCTCCCGGGGGTCAGTACATAATGCGGGGCCCCATGTTGGGTGGTGGAGCACTGTCGATCCTCTGGCTGACAGCTGCAGGCGCAGGGAGGCCTCAGGCGGCTAAGCACGACTCATGCCGCGTCCCGCAGTGAATTGCAGCCACGACCAGCGCGGACGCATCGCCCCGCCTTGCTCTACAGACGGCGTCAGGTGCGCTCCCTTCGTCGTGGTCGGAGTCTTGCCAGTTGACAGTTCCTTACAATGGTGGTACGAAGCAGACAGGGAGTGACGACGTCTGGGGGGGGCAGGCAGCAGGCATCGGCACAACGTAACCCCGACGACATCCCGACTGGCCGCTGCTTTTGTTCGTGACTGCGCTACCTGCATACCTACATGTACCTCAGCACTACCAACTTCTTCACCCTCACCAACAACGCAGTCCTCACCAACTTGCTCACACTCACCAGTCACCCACACTTGCAGCGCCTGAGCGCAGTGCCCCCCCGCACCAGACGATGCTATGAGCACCCCAGCACCCCTCACCGGGCGTCTTGTCCCCCTGCGGACCAAGGACGAAGTGCGCGCCAGCCTCGAGACGCAGACAGTCTACGTCGTCGAGGTGCCGGCCAAATCTGCCAATGTCGTCAAGGAGTGAGCCTTTCACTCCTCTGCTGCTGCGGCGTGATCACGTGCTAACCGCGCAAGTGTCGTGCAAGCCGCCGTCCCGGACTTCAAGACGGCCGAGATATCGCACCTGCGTCGCGTCGTGCAGTTCAAGTACCTGCCGCCGCACCTGCAGCAGCAGTTGTATCCGCCCGCGCGGCTTCCGAGAGGTGATGACGATAATCCTGCCACAGCATCATTATCTGCATCTCCTGCATCGTTGCCCTCTTTGCCCTCTTCCTCTTCCTCTTTGTCTTTCCCTTCGTCTTTCCCTTCGTCTTTCCCTTCGTCTTTCCCTTCGTCTTTCCCTTCGTCTTTCCCTTCCTCACCCTTGCCCTCCTCTGCCCCGTCTCCGTCTCCATCTCCGTATCCGTCTGATCTCAACGCTGGCAACAACTCCACTGCTGCCGCGGCTGTTGCTGAAGACTTTGATCTAGTGCGCTTCTTCCTCCTCTGCCCCACGCGTCATATCCAGCATGCCGACCTCTGCGCTCTCATACGCAAGTGTCCGCCCTTTGATGGCAAGAATGCACCACCCCGTCTCTTCTACGTGACTGTTCCTTCACTTGCCCCCATTTCTGCTGAGCAAGCCGACGACTGGAGTGATCAGTACTGGCCCATCTCGTACAAGAACACGAACCCGTACGGCCCCCATCCCAGCCTCGTCCAGCGCAACACAGACGAGATTGCTCCCGAGGTCGGCGAATGGCTTGCGATTGCGCGTCAAGCTGGAAAGTGCATCTCAGACCAATGCCTGGGCGAGCAAGTCGGCGTCGTCATCGTAGACCGCACCAGAAACGCGCCCGAGATCATTGCTGTTGCAGGCGATTGTCGCTGGCGATCGCCCACCGGCGCTGCAGAACGCCGCACCGGCACCGGCAATGTCATGGCTCATGCAGTCCAGCGCGCCATTGCCATGGTCGCAAAGAAGCGCCTCCGTGTTGCTGGCACCGATCCGACGTATCTTGATCGGGCCCTCTTCTGCGACAGCCCCCTCACCGCCGTGGAGAAGGAGTACTACGACAAGGACAACATTGTCTCGAGCGGCTATCTTTGCGTCGATCTCGACATCTATCTGACGCACGAACCCTGCGTCATGTGCTCCATGGCCATTCTCCACTCACGCTTCCGCCGATGTGTCTTTGGAACACGCATGCCACGTACCGGAGGCATGACATCAGATGGTGGTGACGAGTCTTCTTCTTCCGGCAGCGGGCTCAAGCACGGCCTCTTCTGGCGACCGAGCGAGCTCAACTGGAAGTTCCTAGCGTGGGAGTTCCAAGAGGATCGCAAGGACAACAAGGCACGCAACGGCGTCAAGGACACACTGCATGTTTAGGCGCGCCAAAAAAATTCTCGATTGTATTGGATACATTGCATTACAAAGGCGTATGGGATTACCCTGTCGGAGCGATTATACGGCAAAAGTTTAGACTAGCATTCATGTTGTACGAGTATGAATAATCAGAAGAGTATGTGTTTGGTTTCTTTTCAAGCGCAGGTCTGAGTGTGATGTACCTTGCCTTGAAAATATTTCCAAATCTGAAGCCCGCGTGCTGCAACAAGAATATACTATTCGGCATGACAGTACCATGTGGAGTATCATTTGAGAGGCTCTATGCATTCCCTCGCTCTTACAAAAAAAGAAAGGGAAATCCTTTGAACTGCATCCACGACGAAAGGACATAAACCCTCGCCATGGGTACATGTACCAAACAAAGCATGTGTGCACTACCGCAAAAGACTCATGAACATGACCGCTTGTTTTTTTTTCTCTCTCTCTCTCCCAGGATATTAGTGGAAAAAAAGGAAGAAAGAAAGAAAGAAAAAAGTTCGGGGACAGGTTGGTGCGCATTTTTCATCCTCGGTTCTGGTGTGACTGCGTTTCGCTCGAGTTGGAATCGGGAGATTGAGATGAATGAGGAGTCGAGGATGGGTGTGTGTGTATCTGCATCTGTATCTGTACTTGTGAATCAAATCAAATCGAATCAAAGCAGATGTACCACCAGCGACAGCGCGGTCACGCTGCGGGACTAGAAGAGCTGCTACTCTCTCTGTGTGTCCAAGGATGAATCGAGAGCTGGACAGAGAGAGAGATTGTTTTCGAGGTACGCGTACAGGCTTAGTATCCAATTTCATTGTATGCGAATGCTAGGTGATTACCGCACCATGTACAGGATGAATTGTAATGTCAGTAACATGCTGGCTGCATAGCCATGGAAATGACTGCGTGAATTGCATCGATGTAGGGTAATCAACGGGCCGGTGTGGCACGCTTTTGACCCTATGCGATCGCCAAATCAGAAAGATCTGCACCCACAACAACTGTCCTACGTGGACGATGCACCATCCACGATGTCATCCTCCTGAAGTCCCAGGGCGGTTTTGAGCAGGCTGATGGACGCTCTATACCTGGCCAGCACATCCTTTGGATCCTTTGGATGCTCCAAGCTCCTCCAACCCGTCATAGACTTGTCTAACCCGAAATATTTGAATTCCTCCAAGTCCCCATAATCCGAGACCTCGCGTTCGAGACGAGACATTTCTTGCAGCGCTGCGTCTAATGCCGTTTCGCCGTTGTTATCCTTGCATTCGACTGTCGCACCACCATGTATGAGTATTTCCAGGATTTCCGCATGGCCCATTGCCGCAGCCGCGTACAAGGCAGTATGCCCGAGATTGTCTTTGTGATCGATTGACGAACCGTGCGAGAGAAGCATCTGTACCACGTCTGCCCACCCACGTCTTACTGCGGCCATGAGGGGTGAAAGCCTGTTCGAGTCTACAAGGTTAGGATCTGCGCCTGCGTCTAGAAATTTTTGTACAGTATTAACGGACGGTGAATCCCAGATAGCCCCCAGTAGTGGTGTCAAATCACTACTGTCGCGTGCATTGACATCGGCTCCTGCATCGAGCAATTGACGTATGATACCTGTCCCTTTATGCTCGGAAGCGTAGCGAAGTGGCGTTGCTTTCATGTTGTCCGTGGCTTGTGTGCTGGCACCGTGAGCAAGGAGGGTACGTACAGCGGCATCGCTTTCCCGTTTAACAGCAAAGTGTAACGCAGTCTTCCCGTGCCGTGCGAAAGTCGAGTCTACAGGTGTGCCTGCATTTATGAGAGTGCTCAGCACATCATCTTTACCTTCAGATTTTTGCCTTGAGGGACTTCGCATTGCCGCGCAATGTACTGGCAAGAGTCCTCGAGGATCTACGGCCATTATATCGGCTCCTGCGCTAATGAACAACTCAACGAATTCTGCAGACCCAACACTCGCGGCGTAATGTAACAGTGATCGGGTTGAATTTTCTGAATCGATGAGTTCAGCTGTACTATGCCTCAGCAAAGCCCGAGCAATCCCTAGAGAACCATTCCTCACTGCTAGGTGTAGATAGGAGCTACACACAATGCCACTCTGTAAGACATTGCTAAAGTATCTGGAACTTGGTACGATTCTGACAGGGTTTGCACCATGATCAAGCAAGGACTCTGTCAGAGATCCGTGCCTCTTGAAAACTGCCCAGAACAGTGGGGAAGTGCCCGTATCGGCGTCTATTTCGAGTGAAGGGTGCTTTGTCAGAAGAAGCTCAGCCACGGGTATGTGCCCAGCTCTAGCAGCCATGGCGAGAGGAGTGGAACATTTCAGGTCCAGATGGTTGCAGTTTCGTAAAGCTATGATCGCGTCCGTCTTGGCACCTTCGTCAATGAGATCCCGTACTGCAGCCGCCAGACCAAAATGTGCAGCCAGATGGAGAGCACTACACCACTCCTCAAGCATGGCTTTAGCGGGCCAGGTAATTTCTCTAGGATGGTGCAACTCAATTGAGGCCACTTCAACAACTTTTCGATTTCGAAGAAAGTCCATGATCCGGGAATGAACTGTAGTAGATAAGGAAGCGTGAAATGCCCAATGCCGTGTTGCATAGGCCCAGAATGCATGTTCCTCCTTGAAATCTTCATATCCAGCTTGCCCATCTGCGTAGGGCATCGTTCCTCTCTCAGCCTGCAACGTGGAATGTGTGATATATGCAAGGCAAGAGGAAGTCATGGCGTCTTGTGCTTCTGGGAACCAATGCGTTCCTGTGCGTTCGAAATATTCCTGAGCTGTATAATGCACAAGTCTGACGTGGCCGACGGAATCATCATTCGTTTGATCATGATCTTTTGGTTGGACTTCTTTGTTCAAAGCGCCAATAAGTCGAGCATGAGGGCTGGCCAAATCTTTATCATAACTTTCATTGTCAACAACAACCAGGCCGGCACAAGCGGATATGATAGTATCGATATCAGGGCAATTATCCATATCGATTTGGTCGAGATCCACCTCAACACCGAGGGCTACACGAATCTCTCTTGTATGCAGAGGCCTATGGGCATGGACAACCCATCGAAGGACACGCATTGCCAGGTCCTCCTGATCGGGAAGTTGACCTTGAATCCGCGACATAGCCGCAGCGTATGCAGCGTCATACGCCCTTGATCCTGTTGCTAGGTCTTCAAGTGCTTGACGAACGGCTTTGACAGACGTCTTGCCCATTATGGACTCGAGATGCAGACGAGCAAGTAGGAACCTAGATCTCATCAGCGGTGTATAGCTTATTCGGGACACAACTTACATTCCGTCAACGCATTCGACGATCTTGGACCTGATTTCCTCTTGCAAGGAAATGTTACGGACAATGAATTTGGGTAGGCGTGGGATCTGCGAATCCAGATACTTTCGTACGTCTGCTTGACTCGCCTGAACTTCCAAAATGTCATCTTTGTCAAAATGATCGGTGATCTCGGGTATCCATCTAGAAGTTGCCAACAAATTCACACGGCATGTATCGCGGATTGTGAGGAGCTCTGCTAGAAGAGCAGCGCGACAATTGTCTTCAGTCGAGCATTCATCCAGAGCATCAACAACGATGAAGACACGTGAGAATACGAGAGCTTCTTGTCTGAGGGCGTTGGTAATGTCCACAACGGATGGCTGTCTCTGGCCTTTGTCATGCCACTCATAGAAAGCTCTTATCGAGTGTGATAGTGTCGGACGCCTACTGACAAGCTGTTTTAGGATGGTCGCTAGAACAACATCGAGCGTCTGTTCTTGACTACGGCTGTAATCAAGATACACAAACGCTATGCCAATGTCGTTATTTCCTTGGTGTTTCTGCCATAGATTTTCCAGAACTATAGACGTCATGACTGATTTTCCCGCCCCGGGAATTCCTGGACAGAACAGGGTCTGTTTTGATCCTCCTAGCCAGCTGGTGTATGCGTCAGAGTTGAGGAACCACTGGCCAGTATCGGCTTGTCTTCTGCTGAAAGCATTCGACTGCTGGGATGCGTAGTCGAAGCGGGAAAGCCAATGCGACACTTTATCACGCTCGTCCAATGCCGCTCGTGTCTCTTGCTTCATCGTGAGGGCGCTCATATTGGTGATCAACTCTTTCTGATCATGACGTACAGAAGATATCCCATTTTCGATTTCTTGAAGTTTGATTTGCTGATTTTGTGTACCATCACCAAGAAGTTGCCTGAGCTGAATCAAAATAGCCGTGTTCTGTTTGAGCTGGACAGTCATGTGATTGAGTAGCTTTGCCGAGTTGTTTTCGAGGGCCAAAAGGATCAAGCTTTTTTCGCAGTCAATGGCTTCTATAAGCTTTTCTATTTCTTTCTCTTTGAAAGGCCATTTCAGCCTTGCTTGGATGGTGTCTTTGGAAAGTAGCTGTACCGCAGCTAAATTGAGCACCTCACGAAGTCGCATCAAGGAAGGTTGCAGTACATGCAGAGTTTCAGCCCATGCCTGACTTTCCTCCTCATCATCAATGCTGTCTTGGAGGTGCAGTAGGGCATTGCTAACATTGCGTATCTGGTTGCGAAGCCGTTGTTTGTCATCCTTGGCACCAACCACGCCGTTGATGTACTTGATGATCTTGGCCGATAGATCGACAATAGCGATTATGCTCGCAGTGGTCTCCATTTGTGATGTTGCGAAAGAAGCATGGAGGTGGAGGACTTTGGCAGTCCATCAGGCTGAAGCCGACGCCGGTAAGCAAGGCGATGGCGCAGCCACCCATGTCGAGTCTGCACGCGAGTCCGAGGGTGACATACACAAGCAGCTTTCATGTTGCTCCACGCTTTCTTTGTGGGCACGATTGATGACGCCAAGTGATGGTGTCGAGCGCATAATGATGTCTGGAACGGCAGCGGCAGGATGTCCCTGGGATCCCTGTCTGCATCACGTGATCGGGGGCTCTAGCGTGATACCCGTGCGCGCCGCGCGTCTCCGCAACATTGCCGCCAAGCTTCCAGACCTCCAACTCCAACATGGCAGCAATGTTGCCAGATGAGATATTGATGCAATTAAACCGCCAGTTCCCGTGTCGCGAACAGCAGATTAGTCATTTGGCAGCTCTTTACTCAGTCAGTCCCATTCAATCCATCATACTCACCATCACGAGCTATACTCACCACCCCAGGCGCATCTACCATCACCGCCCTTCCTCAACCTGTATGGCTTGACAGCAACTGGCAAGACATCGCTTCTGCGCGCCTATTTCCGCGCATCCAATACCGCGCACACCATAATCAACGTGTGTGAATGCATAACAGCACGACATCTGCTCGAGCGCATTGTTGTCGCCAGCCTGGATGCGCTCGATGAGCATGACGAGACGAAGAGAGATAGGAGGCCATTCGCACGCACAGAAAACCTGAGTGCATTATGCGTCAATCTGGGAAAGATGCTGGAGGGGCGTGGGAAGTTTGTCCTCGTGCTTGATGCAGTGGACAAACTTCGTGAAGGAGGAGGCACATTGACGGCCGCCCTGGCACGATTGGGAGAGTCGGTATACTCAATCACATCTGTCGCCTTGATTATCTGTCGACTGATTTCATGATAGATCCCAAATCTCTCGCTCGTCCTAACGACAACACTCGCCCTCACGCCCTCGGCCCTGCATTCCCTATCACCAACATTCCTCCACTTCCCACCATATACACGCACCCAACTCCTCACAATCCTCGGCTCGACCCCGTCCACCATCTTCCTCGAACCCCCGTCCCTCGAGCAGTTCCCCGACTATACCCCCGATCTCGCCGCTGAAGATGACTCGTGGCTGTGGAACCGTTTCCTGCAAGCCGTCTATGATTCGCTTTCCAAGCACACAGGTCGCGACCTCATCAGCTTCAAATCCTGCGCGACCCGCCTCTGGCGCCCCTTCGTCTCGCCCATCGTTTCCGGCCAATTCGGCACCCGCGACTTCTCCAGGTTGATGGTCAACCGGCGGCACCTCTTCCAGCTCGAAGATAGCGTACTCGACCACATCATCAGCACAACTACCACCTCCACCACCTCCACCGCCGCCGATACACCCCAACCGCGCACAAACACCGCTCCTCACCATCCCCCGAAAATCACCGCCCACAACCTCCCGTACTACACCACCCACCTCCTCATCGCCGCCTACCTCGCCTCCTACAACCCCCCGCGCACAGACATCACCTACTTCATGAAGCACACCGACAAGCGCAAAAACAAGCGCCGCGCCCCTTCCACCGCGTCCTTTAGCGTCACCACCAAACGCACCGGCGGGAAACACCGCAAAATATCCCGCCATCTGCTCACGCCAAGCCCTTTTCCCTTGGACAGATTACTCGCCATCTTCCGCGCACTGCTCGATGCGCAGGGCCAGGTCGGGCAGGTCGCGGATTTGTACACGCAGATTGCCACGCTGGGGAGCATGCGGCTGCTTGTGCGTGCCGGGGCGGGTGCGGGGACGGGGACGGGGACAGGCGACGCGCTGGAAGCTGGGGGGAAGTGGCGCGTGAATTTCGGGTGGGAGTTTGCGCGGCAGTTGGGGAGAGGGGTCGGGGTGGAAGTCGGCGAGTATCTTGTGGGTGGGGTGGACTAGGACTGCACACTGCACACTGCGTTGCCATTGTAGAACTTTTGCACAATGTCTATGTGGTTCGTGCAGACTTAGGAACTGCAACTACACTGCATCATACCTTTATACTTTGGCACGTCCCCGACAAACCGCTGCTCTTCATTCGCGTCCCAGTCCCACGACTCCTCAAACGGGTTGAGCGTGAGTTTCATGATATGCGAGAGGATGTCGCGCTCGCCTCTCTTTTCCACGCGCTCAATGAGTTCGTCCAGGATCCAGGAGCGGGGCACAAACTGTGTTGCGCGCGGCGTTAGCATCTTCAATTGGACAGTTTTTCCTGACGTGGACTTACATTCGGATTTACCTCTCGCATGCTCTTCATCCTTTCGTCGTCTTTTCCCTGACCCCAGTCCTCCACCACTCTGCCCCGCCATGCATCCAACCACTTCGCAATCCGTTCTCGACTCTCGTCTTCCTGTCTGGGCGTCGCATCTGCTCTGAAAAGCCACCCGGCTTTATCCCGTCTTGAGTCCTCTGTTTCTAGTTCTTCAATCTTGATTGCAGACAGCCGTCTGAACGCGTGATGGAAATCTAATTCGTACTTCTCGAGTATGTCGAGCAGCTCGGAGAAGATGAGGTCGAAATCCGTGACCTTTTGCGAAGTGAAGCCCAGACGCAGGGTCATGAAGCGGCGGTACTCGGCGAGGAAGACGGCCTTGAACTCCTCGCCGGCGCGGCTGATGATGCCTTCTGCGCGTTTGACGAGGGCGTCTGCTTCGTCTTCGGATACGCCTTCGGAAACAAATGTAGGGGAGTCGACGGTGGCGCCGGCGCCCATCAGCTCGCCGAGGGCTTCGCCCAAGCGAACGAGGTTCCACCAGATAATGGTTGGTTGGTTGCGGTAGCTGTAGCGCAGCATGTGGTCGTCGTGGTTAGGAGTGTAGGTGGGGTCGAAGGTGTCGAGGAAAGCAAAGGGGCCGAAGTCGATGGAGAGACCGAGGATGGAGGTGTTGTCTGTGTTGAGCACGCCGTTCATGAAGCCGTATGCTTGCCATTTGGCTACGGTGAGGGCATTGGCGCGGACAATTGCACGGTAGAGACGGGCATAGCGGTTCTCTTCCTCGCCAGGCTCGCCCTCGACGGCGTCTTTGGGAATACCTGTCTTGATCTGGGAATGGGTAGATTTTATCTCGCCCGGAGGAAGTTTGGATGGAAGCTTGTCCCAACCACCGTAGACGTGTTCTGCTGTATAATCTGCGAGAGCACGAAGCGTAATTCGATCGCCACGAATGCGTTGCAGGTCAAAAGTACCGAGGCGGATCCAGCTCTGCGCAAAGCGGGCGACAATCGCGCCAGGTTCAATACGCTCGCGCATGATCTTGGTACCCTTGTTCAGTGTGAGAGCTAGCGCGCGTGTGGTTGGGATGCGAATTGCATTGAGGTATTCTGACACGACAAATTCGCGTATGGACGAGCGTAGCACAGCGCGGCCATCTGCGAAGCGCGAGTAGGGAGTTCGGCCTGCGCCCTTGAGTTGGAGCTCATAGCGTATGCCGGTGGACGGATTGGTAATTTCAAAGAGCGAGATGGCACGACCGTCGCCGAGTTGGCCAGCCCATTGGCCGAACTGATATCCGCCGTAACACTGCGCCCACGGATATACGCCTTCGTCCGGCTTTGACTCATCCCACGTCAATATTTTGCGTCCAGCAACGACATCCAAAAATTCCTCCTGGTTTACTTCCTCCTCATTGATGCCAAGGTCTTGTAGAGCACGTTGGCTGACTGCCAGAAGTTCGGCCTCACCTTGGGGGTCTGGTCGAACATATGTGAAGAGCGCCTCCTTGACCATGCGTGGTCCGAGGCTCTGACGGGGTGCCTTGTGGGAGTCCTGTGGCTCAGGGAATGCAGCGTCGACAGGGAGATTCTTGGTAAAGACATTCGACTTGGGGAGGTCGCGGAGGGCATGGCGTTCTCCGGTTGAGCCGTTGGACACCATTTGGGGTATGTCTAGATGTGCCATGATTTGGTATAGGCGCATAGAAGTGTGAATCTGCCTGGCTGAGATGCTCGGTGCAGACCTGCTACGTGATACCCGAAGCAGAGGCGAAACTCGAAGCATGAGCTGTGGAGGAAAAGGGAAGGGAATCGCACGCAGAAGTGGGAAGATAGTGAAGAGGCAAAAGCGGCGAATACATTTCGAGGCGCGTCACTTGGACGATGGGATGCCGACATGCTGCTGTGGCGTCATACCTCGGGTGTTCGCGCTAGAATTAAAGTTATCGATAAGCAACAAAGTCTCGATGATGTCTGCCTGACTCGCGTAGCCGTAATTATCACGTGATGTCTCTGACTCGCGCAAACACTCTTGCCAGCTGCCAGTCTCATCCTTCCGCGCCAATCATCTGCCACGAACAGTCTTCTCACTTCATTCTCCTAAGCCATCACCGTTCCTCCAACAAGCGTGCCCTGTACTAATGCAGGTGCTATCAGCCACAATCAGGAGACCCTGTATACAGTTGCCGAGATGAATGGCCAACGAATCCCCGGCTTCTACTGGGATCCAGACAAGAAAAAGTATTTCAAGATACAAGGCGCCGTCGCGTCACGGGATCTGAACTTGAAGTACTCCGCAGCCAACCTCCACAAGGCTGAGCGTGGAGAGAGGCTGCAGAAGAAAGCTAGAGCGCAGACCACCGAAATCAGGAAACATCGCGTGGTGCGGCGCCATGCGAAGAGCTTGACCCAAACATGCGCAGAACGCGAGATAGGTCATCGAACTCGCCAGTACTACGCGCATCGTCTGTGGCCCAATGCTTGCATCTCTGGAGTGCAAATCAAGCCTCGCAGTGTCATCCGTCGGCCAAGCTCCACGTCGATCCGTCTTTTTGATCAGGACCCAATAAGCAAGACAGTCTACGCTATACATGGTGATAACAAGATCAAGCGGCGCCGAATACAACTAACCTGTGGCCCGCCGTTGCCTCCTGCCGACTTGGATGCAGAGGAGTACTTCAGCTCTTTACCGCTGAACTCATATTCGTTCGAACCTTGGGACGAGCTCGGTCGAGCCACCTCAATAGTGTCGTCGTTATGTTACCTACCAGCCAGTGGCGCACTCGTTGTAACTACCCTTGGCTCTGATAGGCCACCTCTTGTGCAACTCAGCGACCCAGAGCGTGACGGCCCATATGTCAGCCAACAATTCACGCCCAAAAATTGCAACGCAATATGGGGGGCTACCGCAAGACCTACCACTTTTTCACCATCGCCTGGTATGGTCAACAGTGTGGCAGCATCGCATGTTGAGCACCTTGCCGTGGCAGCATCCAGCTCCATGTTGCTCTTCACACGTGCGCAATCCGGCGTATGGGACTCTTCCACTGCAGTTGAGCACCTCGATTCCGACATACTCGCCGTAGAATGGATATCATACACCACCGTTGCCCTCGGTTGTCGCAACGGCAAAATTCACCTCTACGACACTCGCTCAGGGGGCTCCAGTCATGTTCTAACGCATCCAAACTCCATATCTAAAATCAAGCGCGCCGACGACCCAACACGTCTTGTCTGTTCCGGACTGCAAGACACCCTTTTCCTCTACGACATCCGCGCATCACGCATCTCGCGCGATAAAACTCACGAAGCATTCAACAGCAAAGACCACCACTACAACGAGCGATACTTCAAGAGTATATATCCAGGTGGCCGGAGTCATCAGAAACGTAAAAGAATGAACCACATAGCATTTGGAAAGTGGTCGCAACCTATACTTAGCTTTCCACACGCTAACATGGATGATCTCGAGCTCGGTGTAGATGTGCATCCACGTCTCGGTCTGATCGCAGCTGCTGAAGATGCTGAGACTGGGATCGCGATTCGCATTAGTAACATGTGGACGGGGAAGACAGTCAAGGAGTTTGAGACCAGTGGCGGAAAAGATAAAAAGGGGAGTAGGATCCGTTCCTTGCATTTCATAGAGCCGAACGAACAAGATGCAAGCGTGGATCTGTGGGCGAATTGGGATGGCGGAATCGCATGTTTTGGATGGTAGTCGATGTCAAGGTAAATGTATTTGTACAGACAGTACAACGGTAGTGCCAATAGGTACCTAGAACCTAATCTAGTTTGCATGGTAGAACGGATGACACTTGCCACACCCGCTCAGCCACACACCACCAGCCACATCTCATTTCACAGCCCCACTCATGCATCCTGAAGGAAGGCCCGACATCTTGCAGTAACACCGGTACGAATCGAAAAGGGCCGGTAGATACAGAATTGAACATAAGAAGCTACACACGTTCCAACCGCACCCATGATCAATACCGATTATCAAGAATCCTATCAGCATACCGGTATAGGACTTCCAGCCGCAATGCTCAGCTGTCATCCCGCTACGAAAGTAGTGCTGAGCCTGTCACAACATTAGCTTCCAATCCAGTTAAAGGCTGCGCTTATTTTCGAAGACTCGCACGGAGGAAGCCCGTCAGGCGTCAGCTTACTACCTACATTACGCCCGGGCCTCTCTCCACCCAACCGCTCTCGAACATATTAAACCCGCCGCACATCCCCCCAAAAGGCCGCCTATGCCGCAGTAGAGCCAGAAAAAGAAACCCCATTCCACGAGCCTATTGCCCAATCCCACGCCGGATCCCAGTCGCGCAGAGAAAAAAGGTCATGGAGAACTTCACCGACGAAATCGACCTCTCGAAGCGGCGGGCAGAAAGACAACAACAGCACGACCGCGACAGCGGCCCGGATCTAAAGCAAGACCGCGGCTTCTACCGGACACGCCTGTTTCTGCGCTTCGTGGCGTTTGCATTCTCGCTCGCAATCGTAGTCGCGCTGTGCGATGACCTGCGGTGGTACTTCAAGACCAGACATGTCACCAACACATACAGAGACGGCAGCGGAGAATATCCCGTATGGCCGCCGGGACTGAAGCTCTGGCCGACGTATATTCTGCTAGGAGCGGCGTTTGGAGCGGCGCTGGTCAGCTTGCTGCTTATTGTGGCGAGTCTGCATCCGAATGTGAGTCTGCGGGGGGATATTTTAACAAGAAGGGGGTAGTTTGGCTTGCTGATGAGCTTGAATGGACAGGTCCGCCGCATGACTAAGACGGGGAATATTACGACAATGGTGGTGTCGTCGGTGTGTCTGGTGCTGTGGATTGTGGTGACGGCGTACTATCACAGTTGGGACTCGAAGAAGACGAATTGGGATCTCATGTGAGGGCGCATGGAGTTGTGGAAATGGGCGTTTTGTGGCGATGCTGACGCTTTCTAGGTCTTGGAGCTGCACGCATCAGGATCCGTCGTTCGACTATCAGGATATCGACTTTAGCGAGTTTTGCACTGAATTTGTAAGGGATGTCCTGGTGTATCAGACTCGGAGCACGTGTTCTGACAGATATCTAGCGGTTTGCATACTGGGCTGGTGTTGGTCTGGCGATTATGGAAGCATTGAACTTGGCAGTATTTGTGTTTTGGTGGGTAAAGAACCGCCGAGCCCGAGGATATGCAATGGTGCACGACGGGTGATTTGGCGCTGGGGCATGATAGGTACCCTCTTATTGTGCACGTGAAGTTGGGGCTGAGCAAATTGAAGAAATAGAGTCAATTCTAAGACAACTATTTTACAAAACATCAGTGGTACATTCAATGTGTGACGTCATCCCTCGGCGTTTTCAATCATCTTGACGGTGTTCTCTAGCTATGAAATCGACCTTGTAACTCCATTCCTGACATTATGCTCCCAACATGAACATGGACCGTCCGTGAAAGTCTATGGTTATCTCAGTAGCTTGTGTAAGTCAAGATCGCCACGCAAAGCTTTCTGCAAAGTCGAATCGTTTCGGTAGACGTCGACCCCACACCTCGGAGAAGTGACGACGCGATCCATCTCAACAGCGCTAGAACTGCGGGGCGGCAGTAAAGGTGCACAGTGATCGCGGGATTAGATGCGCGATATATCATGTCTCCGGTCCTTTTATTTGAATTTCGAGACTACCGGTATCGTTTGGTTAGGAATTCAAGTATTGTATCCTTTCATAAATTGAAATGGCGGAACCAAAAAAGACGGCAAGCCAGCGCTTGACACAAATCAAGGATTTCTTGACGATGAACAAGACTGCTACCACTATTCCCTGGGACCCGGATTGCACCATTTTCCCTACCAGAAAAGAGCTTCCCAAGATACCCGGGGCTCCGGATGAAGCTGCGTGGGTGTGGGGTGAGCATGACTATGTAGGTCTCAGCACATTATCATAATAGATCATATGTTGATAAGCCTCTAGATTGGTCGCCTCAATCTCCTTACGCCTACGCGAGTAGCCGCAGCAGCCAGAGAGATTCAGAGTGGCGAAATTGTACCCGTCGAGTGAGTTTCCAACACAGATCATGGATTTGGAAGCTAATCAGTCAGCCTTCCACTCAACGTACCCAACCAACCGGCTTTCGGTCGCGAGACATTCAAGCATGAAATAAAGACGCTTGTTGAAGGTATCGCATACGACGATCTTTATCATTTGAATACCCAAAGTGGCACCCAATGGGACGGATTTCGTCACTTTGCTCACATTCCTACTGGATCATTCTACAATGGCGTAGGTGAATAACACGCACCGGGTCATACGGTACTGACAAGATTCCAGACCAAGGGTAGTGACATTACGGGCCCAACTGCTAACCACAAGTGCTCAATCCATCATTGGGCAGAGCATGGTATTGCAGGACGTGGAGTTCTTCTAGATTATAGAGGCTATGCGCACAAGAAGGGCATCAACTACGACCCTTTCGATTACTACCCCATCTCATGGGAGGAGCTCTATCAATGTGGCAAGGACCAGGGTCTCGACATCCGGCCAGCTGCTCAAGGAGGCGACATCAAGCCAGGCGACATGCTCTTCGTCCGGAGTGGGTGGAAGGAAGCATATGACAGCAAAAGCGACGAAGACCGAGCCAAAGCTGCAACACGACATGGGAGCGGCAAGGACGGCGAGGATGGGTTGCGATATGCGGGTTTGAGCCAAGAACAGAAGATGCTTGATTGGCTGCATGACTGTTATTGGGCGTCCGTGGCCGGTGACGCACCGGCATTCGAAGCATGGCCCACGCACGAAGGTCAGCAATCAAGACGGCGAGTCAGATTGTGCCTTAAGCTAACAGATTAGATTATGCTCTCCACGAGTACATTCTCGCGCTATGGGGCATGCCGCTCGGTGAGATGCTGGATTTGGAGAAGCTCGCGCAGACTTGTCGGCAGAAGAATAGGTGGTTCTTCTTCTTCTCGTCGGCTCCAGCGAACTGCCCTGGTAAGCCACAGACTTCTTAGCTTAACATGGCTGTTCTAATGCCTGATAGGTGGTGTCAGTTCTCACGTGAACGGCACGGCGATTTTTTAGTGTCGACAATGTTGTGCGATCGTCTCAGATATGGAAATCGATTGAGAATGGTTTGCAGCTGCGCTAGGTATCCAGCTTCCGATGCTCAATGATGATATTGATTTTCATTGGCAGTTTCCGAGGGGTAGATAAGACGTGGAGCCAACCGTGAAGAGAAGCACTTGACATTGACTCTGGAACACATGAAGCAAGACATGAAGCTTACTGATAGTGAATTCCAGTGCATGCCTTCAGCGAAGGACAAACACTGATGGAAACATATCACATGAATGAAAGCTATGCGCCCCAGCCCACTTACATTTTCTATCAGGCATCGGAGACTTTCGGAGACCACGGTCAGGACCCACGATGAGGCTGCAGCGAAAGCCTGC
This sequence comes from Coniothyrium glycines, assembly GCA_025742365.1. NCBI lineage: Eukaryota > Fungi > Ascomycota > Dothideomycetes > Pleosporales > Coniothyriaceae > Coniothyrium > Coniothyrium glycines. Next base: position 135,493 of record JAMXIJ010000041.1, on the reverse strand, counting down.
TCACTTCGAGCTTGTGGAAGCCTCGGAAGCCGTAAAATTCTTGCTGTCGGGCCGAGTAACATTGTCTGAGCATACACCCACCGAGACGGTTGAGGTTTCACGTAATATCGCAACTCGATCACCATTTCTAAAAAACATTATCGCGCCGTGTGAACAAGGATGGGACGGTGCGACCCCGATCGAAGTTCGCGATGTCGATCCAAGAGGGTTCGCTCTCTTCATCGAGTGGCTTAGCAAGGGCGATGTCACAAAATCATGGACTCAAAGCTTCTCCCTGCACGACTGCCTAGATATGATTTTTGCACACATGGTGGGCGCTAAATTCCACGAGCCGGACTTTCAGGACTACATGATCGACCAGATGTCCTCGATGCTAGACTTGACTCAAGCGCCGGACATGTATGTCATAGAGATTTTGCATCTTGAGAAGTATACATCACCGGTCCTGCACAAGTTCGTGACAGATAAGATGTTCGCGCAGGAGAAGAGGATGTTGCATGTGTTGCGTGGTAGTCGGGATGAGGCAGTACACGATGTTGCTGAATACGATACATGCAAGTACCATTCTCATGAGCCAGGGCAGTGCTACCTCCAGCAGTCACGGACGAAGAATGAGCTTTCAAGACGCAGTGACAAGTATCGCGCTGCCAGGAAACCGCTGCCACCATTACCACCAGTGTCACGGTCCATCAGAAGCACATCGGTCAGTTCGATCTCAGACTCTCCTAGGGAAATATCTGATGAGGAAGCCCCCACGAGCAGGACCAAGGCTAAACCAAATTCACATCAAGGATTAAGCAACGAAACACGCGCACTAATCGCAGGATGTCTCAGCCGCTACGAACCTCGACAACAAAATCTAACAGTCACCCAACACCTCGTTCTCGAGTGTCTTGCTCGACCCCACTCCGTACCAGATCTATATGCCCGTACCAAATCCCCCACCACACTCATTTCTCTACAGGTACTTGGTCGAGAACCTCCCACATACCCCTACCCAGACCGTACGCTCTCTCCCACCTTTTCCCCCGTACCACATGACTCCTCATTCTCAATGTCGCCCTCGCAACCAGTCGTCTATCATACTTCTACCCCACTACCCGCGCAGTCTCCGTACGCACCTCCTTCGCCTCCGCTATCCCGCCTTCACACTCCTCTCTCATCCACACAGCTCCCCGCACTAGTCACGCGCAAAGCAGCGCCACCGCGGGGACAGGATTGGCTGGAACAGCAGCAGACGCTGCATGCGCTGAGGGGGACGCAGGGATTTGGGACGAGGAGAGGTTGGAAGGGGGGATGGGGTGGTGAGCATACGTCGATGGGGATGTGTTGATTGGGCTGTGTGAGGTACATATACGCGCATGACTTGTTGGCTGTCTGGCATGCAAGTGCTATATAGCATGAAAGAAATACACAGCGTACGTTCCGTATTCTGGAAATTCCTCCTAGCGAGTGCTCGAGGACGAGAAGCAAGCGTGTGAAGATTGGTCGTGTGAGGTTTTTGCTGTGACATTATTGCAACTAAGGTGCCCGGTCATGCGGCGTTAATCATTTCACGTCATCGCTCAAAATTCATAAAAGAAGGGTTGATCATGCACGAGATTATGAGTGAGTGTGCAGTCGAGATACCTATCTTGTGGAGATCTGTCTTGGTTCGGTGACCGCCGAGTCCCTGGCCCAGAACGGCTACTATAGACTGCTGATGATGCTGCGCATACTCGTTCGGTCGGCAGTATGGATCGCGAGAGATTATGGCTTGAAGATTTTCTCAAAGTCTAGTATGGTACGCACGGCGAATCAAGAATGTGGGTTTTTGAAACAAGAAAGGAAGGTATTGACATTGCGAGTGACTTTCGCAATCCCTTCCCAGAATTCTACAGCAAGGGAGTATGCTTAATGTTTGGTTGGCATACTAGGGATGGCGTGTCAATAGATATCTTCATAGCGACCATACCTCCAACATGCACCCATGCTGACGAAGCTGTATCGATGCGATCACTTTCGTTGCGACATCGTCACAGCAGTACTGAGATGAGGGTCATGTCCTGAGGTATTCCGAGACTTGGCTCTATTAATTCTCGTGAATGTCAGTGTTCTTGATCTCATTTCGTGCTCAGACGTACGGTACCCCAGAGAAACACCAACCTGTCGTGGTCTCAGCTTTCACCATGAGGCACTTCGAAAACTACCCTATTCACCAAGGGCTACACAGTACGTAAGCTATGAAGCTCTTCACTTCTCAGCTACATCTCTCGCTTCGCTCGCAATCTACCCAGACTCTGATAGAATCGGTACCGGTACGAACATGCTAACCTCTTGCCCAAAAGCGCGTCTTCAGCCGTCTCGAGGTCACCCTGCTGCCTTCGTAAATTCACACTGGCGCCATATTTGCGTTGGAGCTCGTGTTGATTGATTAGAACAGAAGCCAGGATGGTGGTACATGATTGAATCGATGAGCTCTACGTATCTGTTGAAGCAATTCAGGCTGGCTATAGTGTCCGCTCTAGATTCAAAAAGAGACGAACGGGCATTGGTGCGAGCATGGTCCGCGAAACAGAGATTTTTAGTCGCACAGTGGCTCTAAGGCCTCATCAATGTGCAAGATCAAGCCATACTAATGCACGACAAGCATCACAAGAACACCGCGGTGAGTCGACCACAGAGCTTGTTTCCTACATTGAATGAACACTCCATACCATCGAGAAGATACAGTAGTGCAATTCCAGCACCGATATTCATACACACTCCAATCAGATCATGATTTCGTGGGTGTTTTAGGAGACGTCGTCCCCGACTTTTCCATGGGTTTTGTGGAGCAGGGCTTGCGAAACCGCTGCTCTGGGTGGCCGTATTCGCACAACTTGCGATTTGCATTAGATTTCTGGACTACTTAGTAAGGAGCAAATCAATAAACCATGCTTGTAGTCGTGTGACGTGATAGTCGTGCTTGATATTCAGGCTCCCTTGTTTTTGATGAGTGTACACTTGTGATCTCTAAGTATGTAGCAAGTCTCCAAGTGTCATTCATGAAGTACAGTAGTTCGGATGTATCATGAAACGCGTCGGCTTGATCCTTTAAAATGGTATATTTAGCACAATGAGAAGAGATGAATTGCTCGTTGTCATTACTACCTATTGCCTAGCTAACCGGGCGTGTTCGGACCAGACCGTGTTGGGGGCGCGTCTGACGAGCGCGCCCTCTTTGGACCCCACCATCCCAGACTTCTTCAGGGAGGACTGTGATACATTTGCCGCACGACATTGCCTCATCCTGAATAAGGCGGACGATTAAGAGATCTCAACATGATGGACTATGTACTGTCGCCAAAGTCAAATAAGTACTGCAGCGAGATTTCGTCATCTCCAGGCACGCCGATCCTCGTAGGGTTAGCCCCCAACTGTACCAGTACATGCATGATTGTTCGGATCCCGAGCAGCAGATTTCGAATGTCGCACGAGGCGCAGTATAATTGCTGTGGCTCTGATTTGCTCCTGTTGTATCTTCTGCGCACACTGTGTCCACTCGAAGTCCATCACAGCATATTTTCGAACTTGACCTCAACATCTGCAAGTCGAGTTATGCATTACCAAAAGAACCATGTTTGGCTATTTGGAACGTTGGCTGAAGCGCATCCATTCTGTTGGAAGGAGCAGCTCATTAGGCACGCGAGATGAGGCAGGATTGTAACGGGAGGCCTTATAGTGCACGAGCTGAACCGGAACTGGTGTACTTAGACACAAACAACTTGACAAATGCGCTGAGATATTCGATCTATCACAGGGTCTCTGGAGATCATTATAAAATTACGGGAGGAGATGGGGGACCCAGACGAGGCTAGGATTAAAACATTGGTTGTGGGGACGGTGTTGCCTTTCGCTAGGTCGTTTCAGATCCAACCAACGTGCATAAACGCCTACGCGATGTGGGCTGCAGGCACACAGAAAGCGGCACATCGGGAGATCCTTCTCTGCTTGGTACATAGCTTTCAAAAGGATGAGCATACGCGCTCGAACATTTTTATTCCGGGACAACCTAAGATTCATCAGCTACCATGGCTAAGGAGAGCTCGCAAATACACGACAGGATAACGGAAATCGACCCCACGCCTACACCACGAAGTACTGAGAAAGATCCACTCAACGCTGCAGGCTCGCGAATTCCACCAAAAGCTGAGCGCTGGCATGTTTCCTTCGCGACCCAGTTTTGGATTGTCGTTCTTCTTTTCTTTGGCATTGTCTTCACATTAGCGCACCATTTCTATTACCTCTCGTTGAACGGCCAATCGACAGCTGAGACGTCGCAAGAATGGGCAATCCGGATCGGGACAGGTCTTTCAGTTCTTGCCAAAGCATCTTTGATCGCCAGTGCGGCGATGTCCTATCAACAACATTATTGGACCATTCTCCGCGAACGTCCTATCTCGGTGCGTGGCATCGACGACATAATGGGTCTACTCGCAAATCCTGCTGGCTTTTTCAACTGGGAGGTTCTGCGGCATGCGTGGTCGTGCGTCGTGATTGCATTTTTCATCTGGTACGGAATCTTCCCAAATCACTCATGGAATACAATATTAACTCTTCAGGTGCATCCCACTCTCCACACTGGTCCCACCTGCAAGTTTGAGCGCTGCGATATCAGTGACTGAGCATACAAATGTGTCCAATGTGCCAATCGTCGCTTGGAATGGCGTTCAATTTGCCGTGACTGGAGGTCGCGGTGAATTTGCTGATGCTGGGCAGACGACTTATCGCGTGGTCACAGCAGCCGCATACGCTGGAAGTATCCTTCCGATGCCCGCGTTGTACCAAAATTATTCCTACGAGATGTCTTTTCCTGGACCGCGACTTCGTTGCGGCGAAGTTCAAAACCAAACCCTCTTCAACAGCATCCACCTGAATGGTCTCTATCGCTTCGAAGAAGGAATTGTCAACGGGAAGATCGCGTACAATGCAACCAACAGAGGCTCAGGCATAGATGCAATGCGCTCCCCAATTCCAGCCAGCAATCAATACGACGTCTTCTTCCTCACACCAACGAAGAACTTCACGTGTGAAACGTGGAATGTAACCTACAGCGCCAAATTCTCTTTCGTGAACGGAGCACAGAAGATTGATGTCACAAAAATCCGGTACGACTCACACTTCGCGCCGAACGTCACGGGTTACTATGCATGCCCTACCGATAATTGCGCTTACAAGGGGTGGTACAAAGCCGTATCGGATATGCTCATCGGCGAGGCATACACACATGGAGCTTACGAAATGTTCACGGGCACGGCTCGCCTCTTGCAGACCAACTTGATTGGCTGTCCCGAGATGGGGCTTGCAGCGAACCTGTCAGGCATCTCTGGAGTAGCATGTCCTGCAGAAAACCTGATGAGTGCTGTTGAAGCTCTAAGTGAGAATGCTACAATGAGCTTCTTCAGTGCTATGCCAGCAGTGTAAGTCCAAACGTATGTACTCAGCAAATCGATTGCGCTGATTCATGTCTAGGTACTGGCGAAACCGCTTAGACGATTATACCTATCCCACTTCCAACATCACTGGGGCGAACTATACTACGGTTCCCATTGAGACCACGATATCAGAGACTCGGCTTGTTCACAGCTACAATGTGCGCTCGCTGCTTATATCATACTCCACAGCTATCTTGGTGGCAATCATCATTCTACTCGTTGGGTTTCGCGCATTATGGCACAATGGCATCAGCCACGCGAGTACATTTTCCGGTATCCTCTGCACCACGCGAAACCGTGATCTTGACCACTGGGCTCAGGGCCATTGCCTCGGTTTGGAACATAGTCTCAAGGAGGTTTCCAGACAGAAGTTGCAATTCGGTATATTGCTCGAAAGTGATGGGAGGGAGCTGACTAGTGGCAATGTACGACATGCGGCGTTTGGATACGAGGACAAGGTGATGAGGCTGCGCAAGGGTGATAAGTGCATTTGAAGCTCGCGAAGTGCACTAGGCGATCTCAAAATATATATTTGTTGACACCCTACCGTCCTTAATCTTCCCGACCCGTAGGCCCTCAGGGTTTGTGGAGTTAAAAGGATCTTATTGCTCCGGCTGAGCAATCCTTGATCGCGATGGATATTGAGAGCCTGAACGGGTGGTTGACCGACATTGATTCCTGAGAATCGGCAGTAAGTCACAATAGCGAAAACTATGGTTATGAAGATTGACTATGGGGCTGTAAGGAAGCCATGAGGTTCCTCGCGTGGGCTCGAAGACACCATTATCGGCGTACAAGCTCTTCGGCAGCCATATGGTAGCAAGTGCAATGACCTTTGCTGATTCTTCTCCGCTTACAATGACCGCCTCAATCTTTCCATCGGCATATCACGCACTCCATCTTCAAGATGACCTCCAGTTGTGACTTCTGTCTTCTCTGCTTCGTTCATTCTCCACTTACGCCCTCTCTCACTCTAGGTCCACCCTGCACACTTCCAGCGGTTCGAGCAATTCCTCCCGCACCATCCGTCCCAGGCGCCACAGACCTCATACATGCATGAGATGCTACACGCATCATCGCCAGCGTGACAAGGCGCAGGCTAGACAAATATGAGTATGATGGCTTGAGCGGCCATTTGTGCAGGTTCAAGGGTAGCGCAAACTGACCGACATGCACGAGCGCCAGCGCATCTCGCAATTGACACAGATGTGCTCTAGTTTCTCGGGTGGATCGCGGTGGTTCTTCGCAAAGACGCCGGTGACGAGGAGGAGGAGGGCAGTCGTCAGAGTGGCAGTGAGCTCCATGTTGCAGTCGGCCTGTGTTGATGGTGCTTTAGATGTAGTTTCGTAGTCTGTTGGTACTTATTCCGCCTTTTGCTTGAGTCTGCAGAGTTCAGACTGCCGTCGCGTGGATGAAAGAGACTTGATGGTGGGAAGCTAGGTGAGATAATAACTGAGAGATGAGCGGAGAAAAGAGTCCCCGGTAGCAAACGGTGAAGGCGCGGGAAGGAGAAGAGGTGAAGGAGCAATCTGCGAGCCAGACACAGAGAAGGTGCGGTCTGAGTCTCCGTTTTCCTCGCCCCGTGATGGAACTGGATGCTCACTCTAAGCAACAAGCATTTCCATCTTGTCCTGCCTCGTCTTCAAGCCCGGAGTTAAGCTCGTTCAGTGCTCCATGCGTCACTCTTGGTTGTGAGCAGGACTGGTGATCACGTGATCTGGCCTCATGGGAAGGTAGAAGTGGTGTATGGAGTCGGAGGAAGAGTGTAGTCGAGATGATGTGCTTGAGGGAGTGCTTTCTATTGTGTGAATGCAGCATCTTAGAGTAGGGCTACCAGGTGTGTCAAACATGATGAGGAGGATCTTCACTCAACATTATGCAGTACATCGAGAGTCCAACCTCAGTACCTACTTTTCCACATCGCGCGCCTTTTTCATATTCTGACCACGATCTAACCCACCAGCACCACGGCAAGCAAGACCTACCGCACCGACCCATCCAACCTACTGCACCCTCGCCGCAATTGTCTTCGCAAGTCTCCTTGCAAGCGCCACCAGAGTCAAACTAGGGTTTCCCGCAGGCGACACCGGGAACACACTATTATCACAAGCGTACAGGTTCTCGATGCCTTCAAACTTGAGATCTTTATCCAACACGCCCCTCTCCAACGTGCCATCAGGATTCCTAATAGGCATTCGCAAGGTCCCGACCTCGTGCGCGACTCCGCCCACATCGGCCAACTGCAGTTCCGGCCAGTTTTCCTGCTCCCCAATAACGGCTTCAGCGTCGAAGAGCGTGAATATCGTCGTGGCAATGTCGCGGGCTTCTTGTAGTAGACTGGCGGGTTCGATCTGCGCACGTTGCATATCGACATTGAGGGGTGCTGCGTGGTCGTTTGGATTGCCCGTCCCAAGAACCACACTATTGCGTTCTAGCAGTGGACAGTAGAACTGAAACACGAGCTCGCACAGGAGGTAGCCACCTCGAAGATCGATCTCGCTGGCAATGTGATCAGGGTCCACGATGCGTCCCTGGTTGAACTGTGCCCCAAGCTCGAGTATGATATCAAAGCCGTGGTTCGCCAGAGTGGCCGACTCGTGACGAATCAACAGTTTAGTGCTCGTTGGCTCTTTTCGTGTTAAATCGTTTTGCAATGGTTTGTCGCTGGTCAATCCAAGTGCGGCGAGCCTTTGGGGTGGAATGACAAAATGTCGGTAGTATATTGGGTGATCCACGATACCACGGCCAATCTTGTTGTTCTGAATACCAGATGCTAGAGCAATTTTCGCAGACTCGAGGCAGCCCGCTGATAGTACGACTGACTTGGCACGGTAGGTTCGCTCCTGTTTGTTAAGCATGTCCCAGCATCGCACGCCCGTCGCACGCCCATTCTCGATGTTAACGTTCCATACAGCGTGGTGGAGGTTCACAGTCAGTGGTGCACGCCAGTCTGGATTATCCTTACTTCCAACAGCCAAAGCATCCTCAAGCAGCAGATCCGCAGTGGAGAAGATTCCAGCTGGGACTGACCATTCCGTTGGGCCAGCATACTCAACAGCGACAGGCGCCGGCAGCACCTCCCAGCCTTGACCAAGAGCTTGTCCAATCCTGGTCACTGCATTCTGGTGAAATGCTTTGAGTTCCGGCACATCTGAATTGAAGACACCTCTTGCAAGCGCATAGCCGCCCTGTGAGCTCTGATCAAGCAGGTACTCTTGGATGTCCTGTGGCCAAGCATCCAATTCCCATTTGGCCAGTGGTGGTATACTAGAGCCCCAGAAGATGCTGCGCCCACCAAGATTGAAGCCCTGGCCGCCATTATACGCACTGCCATCGACGTTGTTGTAATTTCGCACGCTGAAGTCATACCAAAGACTCCAAATATGCTTTTGGAACTTGCCAATGAGGATGCGACGGGGCAGATTGCCAACGTGCGTCGGGAAAAAGAAGCGAGCCTGCTTCCAAAACCAGCACACGCTTCTTCTCGTCGGCGAGTGCAGACGCAACGACGCCACCGCCCATGCCAGAACCAACGACGATGGTGTCATATTCGATGTTCGGGTCGTACTCTGTTCGCAGCAGCGTCTGGGCAACAGCGCCCGTTTCCGTGATGAGCTCAGTCCTGTTTGGCGGCATAATGAAGACAGGCCGGTGCAAGCAGTGAAAGTCGATGGACTTGACGAATCGTTGCCTGCCCGGCAAGGGGCTCCGACTTATGTATCAGCAGCATTACTTTTTCGTTTCCACGTTTTGATGGCTGTTCTGACAGCTGAGATGTTCAGCTCTCGCGGCAGCCACCTTCTGGATCGACAAGGTACATTCATCCCAGCCTCGCTGACCTGCATTTCAGCTCGCAACAACGACATACGCTATGCCTGTAGTAGGGGCTGACAGAGCATGTGCAGCGGCCTAGGTCATGCTTGGCTCGCTCAACAGGATTGCGGGGGACGAGCGGCACTTACGCAGGGTATGCTACATATGCACATGCGGCAACATATGCACACAGTATTTCTAATCCACGCATTGCGCATATTCTCACGCCTTGGCGAACGATCTCAATTGCGAAGTTAGGAAGCACGGCAGTGTGGACATGGTTGAAGTCCAAGTCCACCTTTGGCGCAAATGGGCGCTAAATTCCGGTAAGTATATGTAACGTCACGGCTGAACCAGGAACACTCAACCACCAGCACAAGCACTCTTGAGGCTGAATCCACCGCGCGAAACCTCATTTTCGTCGCTGTCTTGCAATTATCCCACAGTTTTGAATCCTGATCTTATATGCCTGCATTATTTCAATTGAACCTCCATCACTACTCCACCGCCACCTACCGCCGAAACACTCCTTGCTCACATGCACGGTACCATCAACCACTGTACCCAACACCACCACCACCACCACATGTATACAAAACCTCACACGCCAAACCATGGTTCCCATAACCGTTCCTCCAACCCTTTACCTTCCATGCAGCACCCCCCCCAATCCCCCATTCCAAATATGTATATAACCTTCCCCCCCCAATCCTCCCCGCGTCCCTCGCACAGTGCTCTTCTCATCTACCCACCCAAACACATACATCCACACTGCACTGCGCGTTTCCAAAACACACACTCTCCACCATACGCCCGCTGCAACCCCACAACCATGCTTCTCAGCGCTCCTCTCGCCCTCCTCGTCGCGCGCTTCGTTACCTTCGCCACCGCAGCAGACACGCGCTACGAATTCGAGAAAAAGCAGTGGGATTACTGCGACATGAAATACGAACTGTGCATGGAAGACGTGCGTCTCCTTTCTCCTTTCCTCCCCTCCTTTCCTTCATGCCACCTACCCTCTCCCCCCTCCCATCTCCCATCTCCACGTATCCCCCTTCCCCCCCGTCCCCAAACCCAACTCCCCAACCGCACCGCCACCCCTTAATTTCAATTCCAATTCCAATTTTTTATTCCCTTTCTATCCTCCCCCGTTTTCCCACCCGTCTAACGCAAACCAGTGCGCAGCATACAAGACGCTGCTCGAGAAATTCCACTGCCACTGCTCGTGCGAGGACGCGCTGCAGTGGGACCACAGCGCGTACTGCCTGCAGCTGTCCGAGGGCTGTGTGCCCGGGTGGCGCGACTTTACCAAGTGCGAGATGCATGTCAGGAAGTTGTGGTGTGCGTAGATGGATAGGATGGAATGGAATAGAATCGATGGAATAAAAGAGGGGGGGGGGGGAAGGGATGGGGATGGGGATGTGGATGTGGATGTGCTGTGAGGGGATGGATGCACTTGGAGGTCGTACATACGAGAAGGCGATGATGGGATTATAGCAACGGCGTTTGAGGGGGTTACAAAGGAAACAGTTTTTCAAACTCGAGAGAACAAGAATTTACGGCTAGTGGTCCGTCTCACTACTACTACAACCTCAACTACTCAATACCTTTGGCCTTGCAATTCTTCTATGCCTTACACGGCGATGTGATCCGCGGTACATGCCTGTTGTTTCCTTTTCGCCTCTTTTCAGCTATGGGATGGCCTACATTAGGCCGAACAGCATCCATGACGACCGTAGACTAGCCGCTATGACCATCGATATAAAAGTGTCAGATACAAGTCCACACACTCACCTATCCGGGTCACTATCAGAACTGTCTGGTGTTGAACAAGACTGCCGTACTTGCGCCGCCGGTTGCGACGCCGCTCGTCCAGGTGGCGGCCGCTCAGAAACAGCTGGCAATTGATTATGCGCATCTACAACTCTAGCTGACGCTGCACGTTCGAGCCGTTCCTGTAGCAGCATGTCGTCTATCCCGTCCTCCAATGCCTTCTGGAATGCTGCTGAGTAGGCGGACTCAGCATTATCGGCATCAATGTCAAAGTCGGTGTCTTCGTCCATAGGATCTCCCGGATCCTCAATGTCATCGTCGTCGTCAACTCTATCCTCGTCGTCGTCAACTCTATCCTCATCGTCGTCAATGTCATCCTCATCGTAGTCAACGTCATCCTCGTCGTAGTTCTCATCCAAGCTGATAGCACGTCGTGGTTTACTCGCAACATGATTCCGCGCCTCTCCATCGCGTCCTTCGTTTTTGTAAACGGCGTCGAAGGTATCATGCGAAGAAGGTGCCGACGGTGGAGATCCTGCTGACGACACGCGGTATTCTTCACTCCCGTCATTACTAGCATCTCCGTGCGACGCTGTGTCAATGTCCATCATAGAACCTATTGAAGGCACGTCGTCGTCGTGGTTCATCTCGGCATTGACAGGACTGAGCGGGCTGATGTCATTCTGCCCGGACACAGAATCAATATCCATTTCTCTTTCGTAGTTGATATCAGAATTTAGGGGCATATGCGGTCCTGGTGCTGCTGGTGGTGGCTTCAGATCTGGCGAGGGAGTCGATGCTGTGGTGCCAGAACTAGAAAGATCGCCGGTTTTGATAGCTGTTGTATCATCAACCAGGGAAATCCCCGTGTCTGCTATCCCCAATCCTTCCGCTGAGCTGCTGTTGGGGACCAGAGACACTTTCGGTCGTTCAAAATGAGATTTAGCGGAAGTAGTACTCGAGACGGATTGCAGTGAAGAATCCACTGATGAACAAATAGATGGACTGCGTACGTTGTGTGACGTCGTGAAGCCACCGTTGACCATATTCGTATCCGTTTCATCTTTTTCGACAATGGTTGCAGGGGCCAACGAAATTTTTTCAACGTTAAGGATCGCGGCAGTTAGCTGGACACAATTCTCATCGATCTCAACATCTTCCTCCATGTGATCTCCTGTGTAGCCGAAGATATCGAGTCCAGAAATTCGGCGGTGGGATTTGACAGTTGTGCTCGGAACAGTCTCGATGTTCGGCATGTCATTACTACTTTGTGGAGTTTTACACAAGCTGAGATCTGGCAGTGGCAGTGGCTGGGGCTCTGAAGGGGGTATTGATGCCGCACAGGAGATGTAAATCAAGGGCGCTGCTGCGTGTTTCGCTGGGACGTGTTCCTGAAATTCTACCAAGGGCGCCGTTGAGAGTTGTGCCACGGGTTGTGCATAGGATTCTGCTGAGGTTCCTGCTGGGGTTTCAACTAAGGGTTCTGCTGGATCTTCTGCTATAGGTTCCGCAACAACCATGATAGGCTCACCACCAGTATCCGGCTTGGAATGAAAATACTCAACGCCAGCCTCTATGTTATTTCTTTCAAGTTCCTGCCTCATTTGCATCAAAATACTTGGACCGCCTAGCAAACGATTGCGAAATTGCGCTAATTCAGATGGTGTACCTTGTCGCGTTTCCGGTACCCTGGGAAGAGGAAAGTCTTCGATACGGAGCTCATGCGCAGGGTCATAGGCCTTCTTCTCATGCAGCTTGGTTGTCTTGGGAGATTCATTTTGGGTACCGATCAGTTTATTAGTGCCATGCGAGGCTTGAAGATTGTGATTTATCCGACACACGGGAGGCTGGCGAGCTTGCGGGATTGGTTGAGATGCTGCTTCGTCGATTGGCAACTTGGTTATAATTTCTGCTCTACTGCTTATCGAGTGCTCCAAAGGTCGATTTGGAAGGCTTCGAAGCTGGATCTTCTCATTCTTTGGCATACGCTCACGATCCTCTGCCGCCCTCGGCGATACGTCCTCGCGTGCTTCAGGAGCAGAACTATTCTGATTATAACTTGTCTCCTTGTAAACTTGTGATTGGTCCAAAGATCGAGTTGAAAGGCTTTGAAGCTGGACCTCCTCATTTTTCGGCGTACGCTCACGATCCTCTACCGCTCTCGGCAAGACGTCCTTGCGTGCTTCAGGAGCAGAACTTGTCTCCTTGGAAACTTGTGGTTGGTCCAAAGAGTCATTAGTTATGACGGGACCACCGCTACTGCTAGGTCTTCGCGGAATAACAGACCACAAATCTCTTGTACTTGCATAGAATGCTCTACCCTCCTCGGCCTGAACCAGAAAATCTGATACGACTGAGCTGACCAAGCCTAGTAGTGTTTCCAATAGCGCTTCTCCACTCAAGGATGATGCTCGCTTGAAAATTACTACAAGGCAATGGTAAATCCAGTTTGCATCTGTGCCCGCCACTCGTCTTTCTGCATCGCCGTGGCTGGGTACAGAAGGTTCCCGAGGATCACTGTGTACATCTCCATGAGAATGTGCTATGTCACGGGATTTGGAAGTTTTGCGGACATGCCTTCCTGCGGTATAGTTAGCGTTGTTGTCCAATTTTGTCTGGTCAAAACCGTCACACTTGACAATACCTTCATCGTCGTCGTTATTTGCTGCTCTATCCACGTTTGCTTCGCTGCTACCAGAATCATCTCTGTCAATCTTGGAAGACGATTTAAGCCCATCGTCCTTATCAACAGTACTGTCCTTGTGAGGCGCGCCATGACCCCTTGACAATCTATGACGCACCATGTGTCCTCTCCGCAATAGTACCAGGAGACCCCATGCGAAGAGTGCAATTGTAATAGGAAGATATTCTAGGAGACATTTGGGTTCGTTGAGGGCAAGCTCCACGATAGACTCCATGTAGGCAGCTAAGCACAGGACTAACAGCAAATATAGCTTGATCTGTGACCGTTGGAGCGCGAACATGACGGTGAGGCCAAGCAAGATACTGGTTCTGATAGTAATTGGTAATGATCTCTGAATAGAACACGTTTCAAGGCTTGGAGAATGCAGTGATTTTAACTCTTCCAGCAAAGAACGAGACAAGTTTTGCACAATTCTGACTGGCGCCCACAGATAGTCAAGACCATCATGAAGTAAGTCTATGCAAACCCGGCTGCTGGGGGCGCTAAGATACTGCTTCCATGCAACTAAAGAATGTGCGCAAAGGAGGAGGTAATTGTGGATTGCGTTAAGGACATGTTTGCTGCGTTGCAGCAGGAAGCGGAAGCTGATCTTCGGGTGCGAAAAGTTGTTCCAATATGAACTTTGTAAAAGCCGTGCTACGTCGTCAGCCACTGAAAAGAGGTATGAAGAGACTTTCGAAAGTTCAGCGGCGGCAGAAGAATCGATACATCCGATGTGTATGCCAATGTGGATGAAGAATGTTGCGAGCAGGACCGTGACAGTTAGAAGTGTGATTAGACTGAATACTGCACCAGGGACTGGACCTAAGCCGTGATTGAGAAGATTGCGTGCTCGGACGCGGAGGCGACGACAGCGTACAGACAAAGTTCGGATGGCAACGAGATACCGCGCGTACATAGAGCTCGCAATCCGATTGAGGCATGCTGGTCGGATCTGGAACCGGCGAAAGAAACTTGTCAAGGCTAGAACGGCAACAGCGTGCTGCGACCGCATAAAGCTTTGGATCCCGATGAGGCATGCTGCTTGGACTGGATATTGCTGATAGCGTTTCATCAAGTTTTCTTCAAGAACAACAGTGCATAGCACACGTATATAGTTTTTTATTTGGACAAGATATGCTGGCAGGTTGTTCGGCCGAATTTGACCATGCTGCGCCAAATCGCTGAGACGCTGCTGAGATTGGAAGGAAATGACAACCATGATTGCGAAAGCGATGTAACCATATACTCTGAAGCAATCTAGTTTGAACGCGTTCATCGCAACTCTGTATGCAATGTCTGCCGGTCTATCCGGTAAGTCAGTCGTGTGCTTAGGACTGCCAAGTTTTTCGAAACTAGCGTGCGCAGGGAGTTGTGATGCATCGTTGCGTGCAGTATGTTCCTTGAGTGTGACAGGTGACCACTGTCTTGCGACTTCTGGGACTGCTTCTGGTAGGTGAGGTGCACATGCAGAAGTGCGAATGTGCGGAGCTGCGCAAGTCGACGGGTTCTGGTTGGATTTGAAGACATGCCCAACAGCAATGAGCTTGTCAGTAAGTATGGTCATGAAATCTCGCACTTGATTAGTAGAAGCTGATCTGTTGACGTTGAATGTTGCGGTCAAACTTGGTAGATGCAAAGGATGACAGGCAGAAGGAGCATTAGGTGTGCCAATAATGCGAGGCCGTTGAGCATGAGAGGAGTTTTCAGAGGTTTGAGACGGGACGAAGACGGGGTCTACCATTTCGGACGCTGTCAACGAGCTCGGCATGAATGTCGTTGAGTTCGGAAAACGGACGATCGATGGGATAGCCTTGTTGACTACGACTGCGTTCTTCAGCGGCTCGATAGTGCTAGTCTGAAAGCTTTCCCGCGTGTGTTGGATCTCTGGCACGTATGTTTTGGAGACAAACCCTTTTACGTGTGCATTGACATTAGATGAGATGGTTGCATCGGCAGCGCTTTTGCTTTGCCAGAATAAAGGACTGGCTTTGGTCCGGTTCGCAGTGCTGAACGTATGATTGGAAATATCAGTTTGGATATCATGAAAGATTGGAACAGAGTATGGTAGGAAGGCAGCGACATTCATCGCGACTAAGGCTGCCCCCATGGCATCTGGTGCGGGCACAACAAGATGAGAGAGTCCGAAGACCACTGGCCCTATAAGCGCGGTCATTTTGAATGTGCCCTAGGAAAAGGCTCAGTGGATAGAAAGTCCGGTCAGTATGAGCAAGGTGGTTGCGATGAGTAAAAGTAGGATGGGAGGGTGGCCTGGTGCAGTATAATGCCTCTAGTGGCAGATCCTGGAAAGTCGAGCATGTATATTGTCTCACGCATCTTTGTTGGGAGGTAGTCATGGAGCACAAACATTTTCCGTGCGTATTGCGAACAATGCTCTTGTTGTCTTTGTTGTTCCGTGGCAAGTGTACTCAGTGTCAATGGTGCGTTGCAGGGTGTACACACAACAATGAGACAAAGAGAAGTCGCGAATTTGGATCAGTCAAGTCGGCAGTCTTCGCGTGGCGATGCACAGTGTCTTGCCGGTGGGGTGGTTGACTTGCCGTTGGGGTGGTTTGACATCATACCCGAGTCTCGACATGAAGGACGGGGCAAGTCGCACATAACAGTACAGTCGTCGTCGTCGTCGTCCTTGGTGATGCTTGCTTTTTCTTACAATGACAACCTGTCTGCAACGGCGATGAGCTCCCATGCCCTTCCGCCCACCTCGTCTGCACCACGTACCGTGCACTGCCATTGGTCAAAGCAGCTCACGTACTCTTGCCAGTCTGCGCGGGGCCCCGCCCAGATGATTCTCTCGACGCGGCCATGGCCATATTCGTCGAGGTACTCTTTCACCAAGCCGGCTCTCCTCGGATAGACGAACATCCAGAGATGCGCATCTGCTGCGGTTGGGTCGAGGAATCGAGAGCCGTGTACAAGACGATGGTTGGCGTCGGGCAGGTATGTATTGGACGAGGGCGCGACCTCGACGCCGGCAATGTTGGCATCGAGCGCAAGCAGGAGTGCCTCTAGCAGGCCATAGCCGCTCCCAATCGAGAGTGCGAGGCGGGGCGGTGGCGGAAGCAGCGACGACAGATGCTGGAGGAGAGGGTGGCTGAGGGCGAGACAGCAGCCGGCGTAGGGGACCGGTGTGGTGGTGAGCGTGGGGAGGGCGGGCGTCATGGTCGGGACGGGTCACGTGAGGCTTGGGGGGGGGGGGGGTGTGGTCAATGCACAGCCCTCGTCCACAAGTCGCACTGCTGCCGTTCGTGCTGTTGTAACTTGCACCAAGGATCAGTTGCCATGGCAGAGATTCAGAGACTGCGCCAGGCGACTCTGAGTCTCCGACTGTGCTGTGCCGGCAGATGGCAGGAGGCGGGGTGGCGGGGTGGGCTGGAGGACACAGGTGGCAGGACGTTGCTCGGTCACGTGCCATGGTCCCCCCTCCACCCCCGCAGCTGCAGGGAGCTATGACCGCGTGCACAACACCTCCGGCTTCTCCCCGCTCTGCTACCATTGTACAGTGCTACCGGTATGTACTGTGTACATAGGTAGTCACGTGGTAGTGCACATGCACGACATCGTCATCTCCAACCACCGCTCTGGCCCTCCCAACACCACCGCCTACATACATACTACACACAGTAGCCTCCTGCCACTCGCCGATCGCCGGCGACGTGGCTCCAGCAGCACACGGCCATGGCGCGATGGAACCCCTTCTCCTTCACGCCGGGCCCGGTCATGTTCTTTGTGACGGCCACCTACATCGCCCTGTTTGCTGCCCTGCTTGTCGTCCATCTCAACGTCCCGAGCTATCCAGCCAACGCCAGATACAACCCGCACCCCGGACAGAACCTCACAGAAGCCTGGCTGGACCTCGACCACATCACCCGCAGATTCCATCCCTTCAACAGCCATGCCAATGACCGCGTCCACGACTACCTGCTCTCGCGCATCAACCATGTCATTGCCGCCAAAAAGCTTGGCAGAGATCGCGTCTATGTCCTCGACGACAATACTGCCAACGTCACCTACTCCAACGGCGCCACCTCGGTGTACTTTGAGGGCACCAACATCATCGTTGCCATCCGGGGGTCGGACGACGACGAGCCCATTGTCACAGACGGAACAGCATTGCCCGCCCGTCGCCGCAACAATGGAGGAGTGCTCGTCAACGCCCACTACGACTCGGTCAGCAGCGGGTATGGCGCCACCGACGATGGCGTTGGCGTGGTTACCGTGCTGCAACTCCTGTCCTACTTCACCGACGAGAAGAACTGGCCGAAACGAACCGTCGTTCTTTTGCTGAACAATGGCGAGGAAGACTTCTTGAACGGCGCCGTAGCGTTCATGCGAAACCCCACATCTGCGGTACCACAGACTTTTGTAAACCTAGAAGGCGCCGGCGCTGGCGGCAGAGCCACTTTGTTTCGGAGCACCGACACAGAAGTCACGCGTTATTACAAGAAGGCCAGCCATCCTTTCGGCACCGTAGTGAGTGGCGACGGCTTCAAGAAGAAGCTTGTCCGCAGCGAGACCGACTATAAAATCTTCTATGGAGAATTGGGCTTGCGCGGGTTGGACATTGCCTTCTTTGAGCCTAGAGCGCGCTATCACACAATAGAAGACACCACTCGTGAGACCTCGCTCAATTCTGTATGGCACATGCTCTCTGCAGCCATATCATCGACAGCCGGCCTGGCTTCAGTCACTGGTGAAGAGTTCGCGAAGCCCAACAAGGACCGCGATGACCCTGAGGCTGGCAAACACGCTGGCAGCGACGCTGTCTGGTTTGACCTTTTCGGCAAGGTCTTTGTCGTCTTCCAGCTACATACCTTCTTTGCGCTCTGTGTTAGCATCTTGGTCGTGGCACCTCTCACACTGATTGGTCTTTCCTTTGGTCTCTCCAAAGCCGGCAAAAACTATCTATTCGCTCGCAAGGCTTACGTGTACTCCGCTGATGACGATCACCCAGTGCATCTCTACGGTTGGCGCGGCTTCTTCCGATTTCCCATTGTCTTCGCAACTGCAACCGCCATCGTGGTCGCATTAGCATACCTTGTAGTTCGCGTCAATCCTTACATCATTTACAGCAGTCCATACGCTATATGGAGGTAAGTGGGCAGATTGCTTGTTCATGGACAACTGTTAACAAGGATAGCATGATGCTCTCCGCCTGGTTCTCCGTCGCGTGGTTCTTCTCCCGTGGCGCCGATGCTATGCGACCCAGTGCGCTTCACCGCATGTATGCCTTGATATGGCTCTTCATCGGCTCCTTCGTTCTCCTCGCCTTCGTCACTGTTCTGGCCAACAACTATCAGCTTGCCGCAGGATATCCTGCACTCTTTTATTTTGCCGCTTGTTTTGTTGCCATGCTAATCTCATATCTTGAGCTTTTCGGCGCCCCTTCCAAGTCTGCGTATGCGCGGCATGTTGGAGAAGCCGAAGATGCCTCCGAGCCTCCCAGTCGACCACTTACCGGCAGTACGACCGCTGCTCGCTCCGAAGACCGCCCGCTCGCAGACGATGACGCGACTGAGACCACGTCTTTGCTGCGGGGCGAGCGCAGAAGTTTTCGAAGATACGGCACACGACGAGGATCTGCTGACGAGCATACCGAAGATCACGATGCTCCACCGCCGCGAGTAGATCCGGGGCATGCCTATCCTGGAGAACAGGAGTGGAGCGGGAAATTACCAAGTTGGATCTGGATCATCCAATTTCTCGTATTAGCGCCAATCGTCACCATCCTGGTCGGGCAGATCGCCTTGCTCTTGACGTCAGCCCTCTACCAAACGCCATCCGACGGGAACTCGCCTCTGTTCATTTATGTTTCGTTTGCAGTCCTGAGTGTGTTGTTGCTGGCTCCAACAGGCCCATTCATCCATCGCTTCACGTATCACATCCCAGTCCTTCTGTTCCTGGTCTGCGTCGGCACTGTCATCTACAATCTCGTGGCGTTCCCGTTCAGCAGAGAGCATCGCTTGAAGATATATTTTGTCCAACAAGTCGACTGCGATAACGGAACTAATACTGTGACGTTGAATGGCTTAGATGGCTATATCAACCGCGTCATTGCAGACATACCTAGCGCGCATGGCACAGGTGTTGTATGCGAAGCCACGCAAACCGCTGCACGACAGGGCTTGGAGCAATGCAGCTGGTCTGGGATCCAACCCAAAGTTGTACCAACACTGTCCACCCTGAGGAACACGACTCAAACGTCTGCATGGGTGGAATATTCCGCACACAGGGTCAAGGGGTCCAACAACGCGACATTCCATGTACTTGGACAGAACACAAGGTCGTGTCGCATTGTGTTCGACATGCCAATTACCGGTGTGGCGATTGATGGCGCCGTTTCAGATCCCCGCTTTGATGCAGTCGGCCAAACGGGATCCCGGGAAGTGCGACTGTGGCACCGCGCATGGTCTCAACCCTGGAATGTTAGCGTATCGTGGGACGCCAAAGAACATTCGAAGCTTTCTGGAAAGGTGGTTTGCCTGTGGTCGGATGCTAATGCAGGTGCGATCCCTGCTTTCGACGAGGTCTTGCATTATTTGCCGGTGTGGGCAATTCCGACAAAGCTTGGGGACGGACTGGTCGAAGGTTATAAGTATTTTGAGCTTTAAGACCGGGTTCCTGCTCGACTATACTGCAGGTATCCTTGCTACAGCACCCATTACTTTTCCTGCGATATCCTTCTCGGAAGCATTCAGCACGGCGTCGGGTCATCTGCTTCGCTCGCGTCATTTCCATGTTCATGCGCGTCCCCTTTTGTCGTGCAGTTCTTCCCCCATACTTGCTCTTTCCTTCCATTCTCTCAGTTCTTTTGGATCTTCATCATGTTGAGTCCAGCACCATGTCTTTTCCGATCTTAGCATTCAGCATGAGTTGACCACACGCACATTGAAATCAATGACAACGAGTTGTACGGTCCCATATGAGAAAAGTTGACGTGCGAGCCTCCCATCGCAGTCCAGACGAAGTTCACAGCAATCAGAGTTTGAACAGCAATCAAACCTTGAACAAAGACTAGTTCCCGAGACAAATCCCACTGCAGCATGCCAGAGGTGGTCCATAGCATTCAAGAACATGCCCATAACCATCCAGTATCTTCCGTCGTCGCCGCCGTCATACCTGTAGCCGGATTGTACCTCTACTACTCAGCTAACATCTTCAACCTTGAATACCAAGTAGTCACAGCACACACCCAACGATTGCAACTCCACCACTTCCCGAGCGAGCTTTTGGCCTACACTTCTGACGGATTTCGGTCCTTTGTGACTGCGAAAAGGTCGGCTGGTAAGTCAATACTGACGACGACAGAATCAAATGTCGAACCTTACTCACTCGTTCTCAGGAAGTACCCTCAAAGACAATATTGCAAAATCTGTCCACGGACCCACCCAAACAGTACGCACCGTCCGCGCATGTAATATACTTCAACGGTTACTATTTGGTGTGTTTCGCCACGATTTGCTGCAACGTCTATTCGCCGCGGTGCTTGTTGCAGCCCTCCCAGAGCTCTCGCTGTTATCCATCCGCCACGTTCCGCGCTCCTGGGCGGGTACATATCAAACACCCATCGCAGCTGCAGTGCATTTTATCGCGTTCGTTATTTTCGGAAACCAGAGGGTCGGCGCAGGAGATCTACTAGCCATTGCGTTAGTCATGGCCACGTTCGACGTGTTTCAGGCCGCGCTAGACCGCAAGGCTGTGGACGCTACGACTGGTGACGAATCAGAACAACTTCATCAGGCTTCTTCGCCTGCTGAAACTCCTTCAACTGGTACGCAGTCTGGTCTGGCCACATCAAGCACTGCCAACACGACGAGCGCCCAAACCGTCACTCCAGAGCCTGTCTTGGCTCCACGGTCAGGGGTTGCTGACACAACTCCTGGAGCATCTGACTCCAAAGATAGGGAAATCGTGCGACTGCAGCGCACGATCACAGGAATCAAAACAAACGACAAGGCCAAGGAGCTACAATTAGGACTTGCCAGAGAAGAGCTAAATAATGCGCGAGAGGCGCTCAACGAGACTTTTGCGGAGTATTCCCGGCTGCGAGGTGAACTGAAAGCGGTGAAGCAAAATCTCGGAAAAGACCATCAAGCCGTCGTTTATCGAAAAGACATTGAGTTGTTTGCGTTGCGTAAAGGCAACGAACAGAAAGAAAAACAGCTCAAAGATCGCGAGGCAAAACTGGAAGAGATGCATCGCCAACAAAGAACAGTGATAGAAATCAAGGATGCGCAGCTGAAGCTACTGGAAGATAGGCTCTCACTTATGAATCGACAAGCGAATCCCAAGTTCGATCACGAGGCAGAGGAGGGCGACCAGGCGCTTGAAGTCCGCTTGCTACGCATCAGGAAGGGGCGAGGTTCACCGGCCGACGAAGAGGATAAAGATGCTCTCATATCAAAGTTGCAAGAGCAGTTAGCTGTGGCTACCAAGGCCGCTCAAGACGTCATCAACCAACAGGCAGAGCTGCAGCGTGCGTGGGATGTCGCAAAGAAGCTTCACAACACTCTGAAAGAAGAGAGAGAAAAGCATACGCAGACGCGCGAACAATTGCAAGAAGTAACCGTGAAACTTACTGAGCAAAGCGATCAGAAACCGGATCGAACCGATGACAATGGTCGTTTGCCGACGATCACCGAAGACGAACGCGATCAGGAAGAACTGGAGGCCATGTTCGACACGGCACAACAGGACAATCTGCGTTTATACGCCGAGGTCAGCTCCCTAGAGCAAAGATTGAAGGACTCGAACGCGAGGATGTTTGCTGCCTTGCAAGATGTCGAGGCTTTGCGGAACCAACTCCACCTTGAGAAAGCTATCAACAAGGATATGGAAGCTGCACGGCCGAGTGTCGTGCATCGCGTACACTTTGAGCGTATGGAAGGACAGCTGAAGGAGGCACGCGACGATCTTGCTAACAAGGATAATAATATTAAGAATCTACGAAGCATCATTATCGAAAAAGAAAGTATCATTGGGGAACTGAGAGGCGAGGTGGATGCTGCAGTCACTTTCCATACACAAGATCAGGATGAGATTGAGCGACTCACCCAATCCATTAGTGAGCTTCAAGAAACCAAGCAGCAGCTCATGCTTGACCACGAAAGACTCGCGTTACAGCGCACTCGCCAGCGCATTATTTCGCTGGATCGTACATCGGCCAGGTCAAGTAATGCAACACTCATCCAAGAGCATAGTCCGCCTCTGACGCGGCCATCAGAAGAGCCAACCAACCTTGAAGCACTGCCAGCAATGCCGATAGCGCAGGAAGCCGCCCGCGCCTCCAGCATACCAGAAACCTCCAGTCGCCACCGTCGCAGCCAAAGTAACCCCGACCAACTAAACCTGACATCGACCATCGCCTCACCCCCCGATCCTCGGGACCTCAAGAAATCTCACCGCAGAAGCCTCGGCCTCAAAGACCTCATGCGCAAAATCGTCCGCAAGGACCCCGACCCCAGTCCACCGGCAGCCGTAGAAGCAGAAGCAGAAGCACCACCCTCGACCCCCCACACCCCGACCCACAACCTCGACAGAACCAGAATGCGCAACGCCCTCAACCCAAAAGACACCAACGCACCTCTGCGTCGCCCGCAAACCGCGGTCCCAACCCCGTCCAAACCATTCGTCCACGATGCCGTCCCAGCAGCGTCACCGAGCACAGCGCCCGTACCCCAAAGCGTGAAACCGCGCACCGAGAAGAGGCGATCGCTGCGGTATTATGCTAGACCATCACCGTCACCATCTGCTATGGAGCAGGGCAGCTTGCATGCAGCTAGCAGCGATGGCGTTGACGGCGAAGAGTCACGACCGTCGAGTAGACGCAGTTGGGGTGCTACGTAAGTCCTTTTTTTTTCCTCCCTCACCCCCTTCTGTGCGGCATGTGTAGACACCATTGCACGTTTTTTTTTTGCTAATACTTGGTGAAAATGACAGGAATAAATTAGTGCGGAGGTCGTTGCAGTGAGGTATCTCAAAAAAATTCTTGGTGTTTTTTTAGGGGAGCGAGTTCGAACGGACTAATTGGGTTAGAAGGTTGGGTTAAGTCTACGGGAGTAAGGGAGTCAGGGGGTAAAGAAGCGGGATTGCTGGGATGTACGAGTAGTATGTGATGGCTTGAAGCGCTGGGGTGGAGGGGGGTGGAAATGGAAAGGGGAAGGGAAGGAAGTAATGATATCCATGGTTTGTGAATATATAGTAGATGGACCGCTTCCCTCGCTTCACGGCTCTGCGTCGCTTGCGTCTCTCTGTTTCTTTTTTTTGGTTGTTGTTGTTGTTGTTGTTGTTGTTGTTGTTCAGAAAAAGGCGGTGGGCGCGTGGGATATGATGTACATGTAATCCTTAGCTTTTTTTCACAAACTTGAGATTTATATTACTTACTACGATACCATACCTACGCTTCCGCAGAGCCTTGATTCTTTTTCTTTTCTTCTTCTTCTTCTTCTTCTTCTTCTTCTTCTTCTTCTTCTTCTTCTTCTTCTTCTTCTTCTTCTTCTTCTTCTTCTTCTTCTTCTTTGTGCCGAGGAACACATCAACATTCTATCTTCTAACCCAGCTTACAAAACTACAAAAAGTTTCAGAAATCCCTTTATCCCAATCTACGAAATCGATCTGAAATCCGCCATGTAGACAGATTCACTGGTCAGAGTATATCATCTGCCGTCGTCACACAGAGATATATAGCCGGGGTTGGGGGAAAAGACAACATGGGGCGGAAGTCAGGATGTGCGCATATGGAGAGTACTCGCGGTCTGCGTGATTTTCGTCGTGAAGAACTTATCACGAATTATACGAGGTCTGTGGTGCGAGGAGGGGAGTTGCGGATGGGGGTTTTGTGTCTTTCTGTCGGTGAGGGGGTGAGGGTTGGAGTGGTGTCGGGGCGGGAGGGAAAGAGGGGGGAGAGGGGCGAAGGGGGGGATGCTGGGAGGATGGGCTTGATGTGGTGGGGTGCGATGGGGGGTTTTCTGAGAGGTGTTGGTAAGGTTTTGGTGGGGAGGAGTTGGGTGTGAGGGTATCGGGTAGGCTGTGGATGTGGATATATGGTGATGGAGTAAGGTATGTTTGCGGGATTGTTGGCTGGAGGAATCGAGGGTGCTTCTATCTGACCCTCTTTGGCTGGTCAGGATGAGGCTGGAGGAATTTTGGATATCTTGTAGTCCTTGCTGCGGTGTAGTCTGATTGTTTGTAGGTAAGGCTGCAGCCAAGCGATTGTGCCTTCAACCGCGCTGCGACTGCCTGCACTTTGTCTGTGTTACATGAGCTGTCTTGCTTCTCCGTAAACTTGCACAGCTGTGACCAAAACAGTCTCCATCTGGGTACTCACGAAGATCACATTCCATCGATATTGCAGCTCGTGAGGACTTATTCCAAGCATGTTGTCATTCATCTTAACTCATCAGCCTTGCACAGACAGCAAGGATGCAACGCGAAAAACACTCCTCATGGCCAACCAATTCTCGACACCTGCTCAACGTCGACAATTCTGGGGGAACAGAAAGGACGAATTAATGCAACAAGGTATAGCCTATGCTGTTGAGACGCGATTCACCTCGGGCAGAGTACACCTGGAAGCGGCAGTTTGAAATGTCAGCCAGAACTCATTGATTCATCTTCGGCCGGATGGGAATCTTATCAGTGGAGCAAACACTTAGTTTGTTGGGCCATGAACATGAGATGTAGAGCTGAGTTGCGCGATTGAAGTCTTGTCTGAGCGCGCGAAGCTTGAGCGTGGAGAAGACAATGAGGTCAACAAAATGAAAAGATGTCGACATCCCAACATGGACTATTTTCAGGCAGTCTCGTTCCAAGATGTAATACTTTTGACGTATGCCCCACATTGGACCTTTGTGCCTGAGGATATACAACATCAGCACATTGTCACGCATTTGTGGGAGACAACGACTTTCAAACAGCGCGAAGGAGTGATCAATCGAGATCTTACTTTGTGAAGTTTTATTTCGACGTCTCGTTAACTTTGGGTACTTGAGCCGATTGTCGACGCGAATTTCGAACGACTAGAAAACGCAACGGAGCCGGTCAACCAACGGCTCCAAGGGCACGTGGCGATACCGGTACGCTCGATGTGGACGATATTACACATAATCTCCTCGCATACCGCCCTTCTCATCTCAAGTTATTACATTGCACGAACCACATCTTGTTCTTACCGATCGTCTATGCGCAATCTCATGACACATCTGCAAGGTCGCTACGGATAAGTAACCGGCCATGGACCAAGCGCGAGACCACCGCAGCACTCAACAGCTTCTTCAGCCTCAATTTAGGCATGGGCAACAGAGCTCCTTGGCCGATTTCGAAAATCACAGCTCGTGGCAAGTGCATCAGCCCTGAAAATCTGCCCTCGCTAGCGGTTAATAGTGGGTCTGTCACATTAGCACACGTTAGCATCATCCCATCCGATGTGAGGCGAGCAGCGCCACACCTTCGTCATGATCATTCGATGGGGGCTAGGGAGAAGTCGGAAACAATTTTGCACACGATTTGTCGCCCAGATCATGTCTCGATTGTATCATGTGAAGCAAAGGTGAGAAGATGAATTGTATAAGAAGATGAAGTCTTGCTGTAAATTCTGTCATCAGCCACCACACCACAAAACTTCTCTCATCTGACCACAATCTCCAAGACACAAGACACAATCTTCCGAAGCGACATAATTCAATTCAACAATATGCCTTCTTTTAAGGGTAAGTTTGTCACCACAACTTCATGAAAGTAAAACGCTCATACAGCATCAGAGTCCATCTCTTCGACCCCTGCTGGTCCTTCATCGGCACCTAGTCCTGCCACCACCACCCCATCTACCTCCACACACGAGACTCTTCACGGCGCCGCAGCTGCTTTGAGCGCCCAGGGGCTTGATCTTTGCCCTCACTGCTTCCGCGAAATGTCACACTGCAACGAGCGCTTCGAGTTTGCTTGAGCTATGCTAGCGTTGTATGAAATGTGATCCCAATGGACGAGGGAGGTACATCATCACCATCTCAGACGCGATGAGCGACTACTACATCCCGCTCCGTGATGAACACTTATTTCCAGGACTTTTCGGCCACGATTTCTTTTCTGGTCATGGCATTGTAGGGGGGTTTCTACGATAGAAGGGGTTTTGTTTTCAGCATATACGGTGTTCTAATCTAGAGTGGTGCTTTGGCGTTTGGGTGGGCATTCGCTACGGATAGCATCACATCTCAACCATATACCCAATTCCAATCTTAATATTCGCACAAAACCGCATCTTCTCTTCCTTGACAGATCAGAAGAGTGTATAGTCTATCCTATCTCTTTTATTAGCAACTGAATTGCTTGTTGATACATGGACGACCTAACGGATAGTGATTGTGTCTATGGATATATGAAGGACCAGCATGACTGCTTCTATCGAAGACAATATTGGCAATCAACAGCAACAAAATCTTATGTGGTTGTAGAATTCGCCGCTAACGTCATGCGGCACTACCGCTACGACCGGATCTTTCGCGATGGTCATCACGGAAAGGGTCTCATGCGACACCAAATACACATCAGATCACATTGTCACCAGCAAACGCACAGTCCTAACCCCCATCCTCGCGTAAGTTACCATTTCTCACTTGACCGCCCGTCCTGCATCAACGGCGTTAGACCGAGATAAACCCGCCGAACCTCGGATCAGGCAGGTCGACGCGCGAAAACTAGCGGGACAAGTGAACACAAACCACAATTCCACGTGAACACCGACCAACTCATCTTCCCCAAAAATAACAAAAAAAACCACCAAGAAAAAAGGAGGATACCCAGTAATGGCGACCGCACGGCATCAACACTCTCCTCCCCGGCCGGCGGGGGAAACCACACCTCTGATCGCGCGCGACGAGCCGAAGCAAAGACGCGCGCCGCCGAGCATATCGGTGCTAGTCCGCGCGCTGCTGTGTGCCTTTCTGGTCTCCTTGACGTTTGGCATCACGCAGGTGCCTATCCTGTATGTGTTCCGCATCATGACATGCGATGCGTACTACGAGACGCACGCCGCGCCCGACCCCAACGCCACGGACAAGTGTGCGAAGCGCGAGATCGAGGCCAGCGCGGCGCGCTCGTTTGCCGTGCTCGCGGCGTCGACGACGGTTTTTGGACTCGTGAATTTGCTGGTCGCCGGGTGGACGATTAAGAGGCTGGGCGTGAAGCTCGCGCTGGTGATACAGGTTTTCTGGCCCGCGGTGCGGTTGCTGGTGCAGAATATTGGGATTGGAAAAGGTGGGGATCTGGGGATTATGATTGTGCAGTCCTCGCAGGTTATCACTATTGTTGGTGGCCCGAATGGCTATGTGCTCTGCCTGAACACGCTGGTGGCTGATGTGGTCGAGCATGAAGCACGGACGGGTGCGTTGGGTCGGCTGCAAGGAGCCATGTACTTTGGCGCAGCAATCGGGTTCCTGATCGGGGGTGTTGTGGGTGACTTCTTCGGTATCCTCGCGCCGTTCCGCATGACACTTGCGCTGTTCATTCTATCTTGCATCTACGTTGCGCTTTCGTTACCGACAATCCCTCCACCAAAGGATGATCAGACTGCGGCGACCCAGCAAGGAACGGGTATCAGCCGCTTCTTCGGTCCGCTGCGAGTCTTCGCGCCGCAGAAATGGACTCTGCCAAATGGGCAAGTAAAAACTCAGTATGGAGCCTTCATGTTAGGCATCGGCGTCTTCCTAGGCATTCTGGCTACAGGCTACATGGCTGTCTTGCTGCAGATGTACGCGACCGCCGAGTTCAACTTCAGCACCTCAGAGAACGGCGGCCTCATCTTCCTCTACTCCTCCCTACGCGGAGGTTTCCTGTCGCTTATCTTCCCGCGCATCATCGCCTGGGGACGGAAATGGTTCGGAGACGTCAAGGAGCCACAAGAGCCAGAGGTTGACCCCGCCGTCCATGTCAATATCATTCCGCCCACACCTGCTGTGATCGAGATTGTGGATCCTCTGGAAAACGAAGAGCCTGCTAATCCCGAACCTGCAGTTGAACAAGAGACATTTACCTTTGATCTGTTCTATGCGCGGTTTAGTCTCCTTCTTGATGGCATTTTAACCGCATTGGCTACATTTGTCTCGCAGGGCTGGCAGATGTACGTGGTCGCCGTCCTCGTGCCTTTTGCTGCCGGCACCGGAGCGGCCTCGAAGGGTACCATTTTGCAAATGCTTCCTGACAGCGACAGAATTGACGCCTTGAGCGGCATCACGCTTGTGGAGAACATAGCGAGGCTATCGACGGCTGCGGTGTTTGGATTGATGTTCGCTGCGCTGGCGGAGGTTGGCCAGAGTCATTTGATTTTTGTGTGTAATGCTGCGGTGGCCTTGCTTGGCTTTGTGGTGTTGCTCTTCTCGAGATTCCCACCAAGAGGTAGTCGTCGTGTCGAGGAATGAATGCATTATTTCCGAACATGGATGTTACGTCCTATGATACTGACTTGTGACTTGACGGATCTCAATCTTATCAAGGTCCTTCATATGGTATCGGTTTGAGGGGACACAGGACTGGCAAAGGGGTGCAGTCAGGCGTTGATGATACCGCTGGTCAACAACATCGATCTTGCTTAGCAGCCAATCTGATGGATATCGCACCTTGGATGGTGCCTTGCAGCTTCCATCACTGCCTGACCACATAGCAGCGAGGTTGTGGAGAAGAGTTTTTCCTAGATGATTGGATGTGTTCATATCCAGGCCGAGTTGGAGTACTATTAATAGTGTGATCTAGCTAGTGACGCTGTATGAGTTCGTTCGATTAGTGCGTAGAGCTGCCTCATGAAACAAGGTATTGCCTTTATGATCAACGGTGTAGGGATGGAGACACAAACCAACCGCAGATTCAATTTGACTTTGATAGAAGCTGCTGAGCTCATGTCCAGTCGCAGCGTGGTGCAGCAGCATCTTATCTCTGTAGTCACGGGCGTGAAGATCAGTTCCTAGTTATAGCAATCTTGCGATATTCGAATGATTGACACCCCTCGAACGAGCTCCCAGAACACACGAGAGAGGAAAAGTAGCACCAGCTTGCTCCCCCGTACCGACATCAGCGCCGTGATTCACGTACTTAATCCACAATTAGAAAAACAAAAAAATCGCGGTACTTGATTTGCATAGCCATTGGTGGTGTTTTACATTGCGCAGCAGAAAGCTTGATAGATCGCTTTTTTCTCTCTTCCTTTCTTCTTTCAAAATATGGCGCAGTGCTATGACTTTAGACTTGGCAGAATACTATTATAAGCACTATACGTACTATAGAGATAGGTAATCCAGGGGTTACTTCCCTACTACATGTCTTGATAAGAAACAGAAGCCGTCGAATGCTGCACGTAAAGTCTCATACAAAGGATAAACATAGCCCCATACACTGTTGTGGTTGTACATACACATATTATCTTACATCGATCTAAACAAGTGGCTGGTGGACCTGTTCAGCCACAGTGGCACAGTGGCCTACCTACCACCTACCTAACCTAGGGCAGTGTGGCTGCCTGCACACACGGTCTGGAACCAGCGTCAGGGGCTGTCTGAAGTCTGCAATACCTACATGATACCACTTTTTTCCTTTCCGCAACAATTCTTGGCTGTTGTATTATATATATATATATACTCTACCACATACATATGCCCTGCTTGGCATGCACGCATGTCCCGGCTGCAGCGTCCTGGGGCGACGCTCTCCCTGCTCATCTCGGTGTCGGCACTGGTGCTGCTTGTCGCGGTGGTAGTGGGCCTGCACTACGGCCAATCTTCCTCTGCGAGTCCTGCGACGACCATGGCAACGCCCGACTCGCAACTGCAACCGCCATCCGCACATGACGTCGCCGCAGAGCTGCTCGCCCGGAAGGGGCTGAAGCTGCAGTCGCTGCAGACGTTGCAGAAGCTGTGGGCGGGCTATGGCGAGATCTGCCGTGTGACGGCCGTCCCAGATGGCTCGCTGAATGCATCGCAGACAACAACACCACCATCAC
Source organism: Coniothyrium glycines (assembly GCA_025742365.1). Taxonomy (NCBI): domain Eukaryota; kingdom Fungi; phylum Ascomycota; class Dothideomycetes; order Pleosporales; family Coniothyriaceae; genus Coniothyrium; species Coniothyrium glycines. The sequence continues at coordinate 104,766 of JAMXIJ010000041.1, read as the reverse complement.
ATGCAGCCAGCCACTCGAGCAGCGAGCCGCAGTCGTTCATCTTGAAGCTCGTCACGCCGCCGCCGCCAACACAGCCCGGAGATGAAGGCCACGTGCGCAAAATCCTCAGCTACAGGGTCGAGCAGTACTTCTACACGCACCTCGCGCCGCAGATGCCCCCTTCGCTGCCCGTGCCACAGTGCGTGGGCAGCATCCAGCGCACCGCCGCCAACGGCTCCAGCATCACCGCCACCCTCCTGAGCGACCTGCGCGTCCTGTACCCCGAGGCAGGCGAATCCCGCACCGAGCTGTCCCCGGCCCAGGTCACCGCCGCCCTCGACTGGCTCTCCGGCTTCCACGGCTTCTGGTGGCCGCGCGCATCCCAGCTCCGCCGCTCGTCTCTCGTGCTGCCCCCGCTGCAGCAGCAGCAGCAGCAGCAGCACGGCGCGCGCGAGACGTCCGTCTGGCTCAACGGCGGGTACACGTACCTCGCGACGCGGGGGGCCGAGTTCGCCCGCCTCGCGCACAACCCGCACGCCGCGTGGGCCCGCCCCTTGACCGCCCCGCTCTCCGCCACACTGACACCACACACGCCCTCCCACTCCTGCTCCCTCTCCGTCGCCGCCGCCGCCGCCGCGTACCTCGCGCCGCGGCGCGCTGGCCCAGACAGCCCCACGGCGCGGTACCACACGCTGCTGCACGGCGACGTCAAGGCCGCGAACCTCTTCACGACGCGCGCCGCGGGCGCGGGCCACCCGGCTGCGGCTGCGTTCTACGACTTCCAGTACACGGGCCTAGGGCTGGGTGCGTGCGACCTCGCCAAGCTCTTCACCTGCGCCGTCCCGCAGTCCCTGCTCACGGCCACGCACCCCGTCCCGGACATGCTGCCCATGCAGCCCGGCGAGCGCGCGCTGCTGGAGCGCTACCTCGCGCGCGTGCGCGACGCCAGCGGGGAGCACTACGCGTGGGACGTGTTTGCGCGGCACTGGGAGACGGCGCTGGTCGACTGGCTGCGGTTCCAGGCGAGCTGGGGGTTCTGGGGCAATACCGAGTGGCTCGAGGCGCGGGTGCGGAGTATACTGCGGGACGAAGGGTGGAGGGCAGAGGTCGCGGGGGCGGTGGGGGATGGCGGGTTTGTTGAGCTGGGGGGGGTGGGGTGAAGGAGGGGTGGTAGAATAGAAATAGAAATAGAAATAGAAATAGAATAGAATCAGAATATGGGGGAGAGAGAAAGAGAGAAAGAGAGCAAGAAAAAAAATCAATACGGCGCCCTCCCCACCCCGCCTATCCCCTTATCTCCGTCCCCATCCTCATTCCCATTCCCCACTTCGTCCTCCCCCACATCATCACCATCATCATCCCCCCCCAATACTATTCAAAAACCCACTGAAATCAACGCTCCCAACTACTCGCTGTGCCGCCCTCTCCCCACTCCTCCCCCGCCTCATGCTCTTCACACTGCGTCTCTTGCCAGCCACACCACCGTTCGGCGCGGTCTTGGGTCTGGGCGCGAAGTCGCGGGCGTCGCTGGTACCGCCGAGGGGACTCATGCTCGAGTCGCGCAGGCTTTGCGGGATCGGGGGCACGGGCGGGACCATGTCCGCTGTGTAGGCTGTCTCGAGGGCTTGGTAGGCGTGGGAGGATGATGGCGGGGGGTTGGCGTTGGCGTTGGCGTTGGCGGTAGCGGAGCGAGGAGTAGGGGAATCAGAGCTGAGGATGCGGGATGCGCGGTGGCGGTCGGTGGTCATGAAGGAGGCGTCGGACAGCGAGTGCACGCTGACAAGAGAGTCGGACGCGGACGAGTCGCGTTCGTCACAAGACTTGCGGTAACGGTGGGTTGGCGCGCGCATCGAGTAGCTGGTGCGTGGTGCTCCGCCGCCAGATGTCGAGAGTGCACGTTTGAGGTCGTCCACCCGCACTGCTGAGCGCAGAGACGAGCTGCTCCCCGGACCACCGCTTGGACTGCTATCGCGGTGCGGAGATGTGAAGCGCCCAACAAGACCGTACGCAGCCGATGGCGGCCTGCTGTGTGCTCGTCGCGGACTGGGTATGGGTGAATTGCTTCCGCTATCGAGATTGCCGTTTGGAATATTCACACCAAGATAATTGTTCCTTTGCGTCCCCGTATAGTGCGTGCCAGATCTAGATCCAGATATCGAAGCCGAGGACGAGTCCTTGGTGTTGGCAGACAAGCAGCTATCGCGCGTCCACTCCGACATGAGCTCTTCTCGCACCCTATACGAGACCTGCGGTGCGGCGTGGTGCTCGGTAGGTTTCGTCGGTTGGTGGATCGCCGGAATAGAGGCAGACATCGACATGGACCGTCCTGGGGAGCCCGGCGGCGACGAAGGCGGAGAGGCAAGGGAAGACGAATAACCTTCCGTCATCTTTTCCACCAATGCTTCGCGGTTGTCGAACGGCCGCAAGACCTCAGTCTGGACTATCTCGGCAGGCAATCGTACAGGCACGGGATGAGGCGTGTCGATGAGGTCAATGGGCATGGGCGGGACACGGATAGCCTTGACCCAGAGACCGTGATTGTTCCTTCTGCTGATCTCATTGTGCAGCGCTCGACCAACAGAAGAGACGTCAAAGTCGAACGCCAAACTCAAAGCCCAAAAGTACCCATGCACCAGACTGCCAAGCCGAATCTTCGCACCAGGATCCTCGATGGCGACAATATCTTCTTGCAGCCGCATAATCATTGGCAGCCCAGATCTTGCAGCGTTCAATCCCAGTCTGTTGACAAGTGTCGTCAGCAGCAAATGAAGCAGTAGATAGTCAGCCTCAGAGTCGACATAGAACAGAGCATTTTCGTACACGGCCAGGTGCAGCAGCGACAGAAAAGTGTCCTTGCCGCGCTTTGGTGTCCGATCTCGTTGCGACGCGTTCGAAACGGCACGTCGCGCCAGAGCACTCTTCTCCTTCTCCTTTTCCTTCCTGCGATAGTTGTCCACAATCTTCAGGTCCGACTTGTTCTTCTCCAGCTCAAGCCACGTGACAAGCGCGTCAACATACGCCTTCCTGACCGTGCCACTCGGGTCGCGTAGAAGCCACTGGGTCCCTTCCCACGCGCTGACGCCGACCTTGGCTCGTGAGACTGACGCCGAAGACCCATCCGGTCGCCGGGCATTCGCCGTCTTGATAATCGCCTTGACAGCCTCAAGAGCCGTGACGCGTGCCGTTTCGAACGAGAAGAAGCGATCCACCTGTTTCCTCTCCTGCAGGCTGACCGAGTCTGCAACAGCGTCAATTGCAGCCTCAGGGTCCTGTATAGCTTCTGCCGTCGACGAGACGCTAGAAAGTCGTGATGGCTTGAGTCTGCTCAGAATGGCCTCCACCATATCCGAGACCTGATCTGTGTAGTAAATGTGTGTCGCCAGATTGGCCATGCATCGCTGGACAGTTTGTAAGAGCTGGACGCGGTCCGTCGAAGGGCTTTTAACCACCTCCATCACCACTCCGCCGAGACTGCTGGGAGTAGTCTGCCCATTGACGTCCTTTTCCGACACCACCGAAGTCGTCTGTTGGTGGTGCGGCACAATGCGCGTGCCGGGCCCCCCGAGCTGCAGAAGTAGTAACGTGTGGGAGATGAGCCCAACCAAGACATCCATCACACTAAGACCGATGAAGTTGATCGTGGACGCCAGAAGATGGTCAATGACCGAGGCCAGGACCAGCTGCCGTTGAAGGTCGTCTTCCACGATGGGGCTGCGCACAAGCGCTTCGACGGCACCCACGAGGATGGCGTAGCGGTCCTGCACCGGCGCCCACACGCAGACTGTCGCCATCAAGGAGGACGCCCAGCTGCTGTGGGTGCTTGGCATGTCCGGGACGCGTTCTGCGATGAATTTCAGCACCAACGTCGTTGCTAGGCGGAGCTGCCCACGACTACCGCCTTGGAAGATATTGCGCAGCGCTTGGAGCGCCACTACACCGACCTCCTCCTCTGCCAGCTTGTCCGCGTCTTCTGTAGTGCCCGACGCCGCAATCGCATCCCCGCCCTCGTCCTCTTCCGTGCGTGCGGTGGACACACTCTGCCGGCGGCGCAGGGCCAGCTCTTTTTCGTGCTCGTCCTTCTCGCTCTCCCGCGCCTCGAGCCGCCTGAGGTATGCGCCGCTCTCGGCGTGTATGTTGCGCAGGATGACGGGTATGATGAGATGCATCTGGCGGCCCGTGTCCGATGCGAGTGACTCGGACGTCGCGACAGCCTTGAGCGCGCGCAGTCCCGCCTTGCGGTACCGGATGGCGACGGGCAGGGTGATGTGCGCCTTGCCGGCGCGGCCTGCCTGTTTCGCGGCAAAGGCGGCGTACAGCTGGACAATGTCGTCGTACTGGCGGAGGTAGTCCTGGTCGGCGGCCAGCGAGGGCGGGTCCTGGTGGGCGCACAGGGCCTCGAAGGCGGGCACCGACTCCTCGACCATGGCGACGTCGTTGGAGGCCAGGATGGTGCGCAGGATGCGCAGGACGGCGGGGGCATACAGCGGGAGGTCGCGCGGGCACTTGTCGACCAGGGCGCGCACAATGTGCAGCGTGACCTGGACATTGCCGGTGCTGCCCTTCCACACGTCCTTGGTGGCCTTTTTGTCGAGGAAGTCGCCGACCTTCTGCAGTTTGCTGCGGCGCGTGCTGGCGTAGTAGAGCAGGTAGCTCAGCTCGCTCGAGTTGGCCCGGACGTCGGCATTGTTCTTGTTGAACTTGGGATAGCACTTGAGCACCAGCACCTGGTGCTTGGGGCGACACGCCTGCCGCGCTGCGTTCATTGGGGGCCGAGGGTTGGACGCTCGCGGGACGACGGGCCAGGAGGCAGCAGCAGGAGCAGTAGCAGTAGCAGTAGCAGTAGCAGCCAGCGGAGAGCCACGGAAACGGAGAGTAGTGAAATGACAAGAGAATCAGTCGCTCACGGCCGCTGCATCCTCTGCAATTGACGGCCTCACGTGTGCACAGCAGACAGCGGACAGCGGACAGCGGACAACAACAAAATGACAGGCGGCGAGAGGGTCAAGGTCAAGGTCAAGATCAAGGACGTGCCATGTCCGACCCAGAAATGTGGTCACAGCCCAACATGTTCCCGTCAGCCCTAGCCCGCAGGACGCACTCCCGCCCGCCAAGCACAATGACGTTTTGGTCCCTTTTTCTTTTTCTTTTTTATACCTACGTGCCTACACAGTATTTCCGCCCAACAGAAAAGTATGTAGGTATGGTATATCGGGTATCTGATGTGAATGATACAATAAATAATACAAGTCTCCCACGGAATCCCCTTCATGACGTGCCTTCTGGTTGTTCCGCCCTCTTCGCATCCGCTTCTTCTGGTTCCGCCCTCTTCGCATCCGCTTCTTCTGGTTCCGCCCTCTTCGCATCCGCTTCTTCTGGTTCCGCCCTCCTCGCATCCGCTTCAGCTTCTTCCGCCCTCCTCGCATCCGCCTCAGCTTCTTCCGCCCTCCTCGCATTCGCTTCAGCTTGTTCCACCCTCCTCGTAAACGCTTCAGCGCGAAACCTCGCCAGCACACCCTCAATCGGCCGGCCTCGAGAAATCACCTTCCTCATCTCGAGCTCTGGTCCCCCCGACGCATTGTATTCCATATCCTCGCGTTTCGGTTTTGCCTTTCGTACTTTCCCTCTGACCATGTACGCTGCACTGCGGGCAAGACGCCGGAGCAGCTTGCCGCTGCTCTTTTTCCTCTCAGGGTGAGGCCCGTGTTCCGCTTCGCGGTGGGCCATCCACCTCAGGACGGGCAGTGACTTGATCGACTTGCCCCCCTTGCCCTCCAGATAGGCCTGCTCTTCTGCGACCTGCTCGGGACTGAACACACTGTCCATTCCTTCCTCCCCGTACTTCTTCATCACCGCCCGTCGAGGCATGCCCGAGCGGATCGTGTAATAGTCCTGTCCAGACGCCACCAGCCTTTTTCGAAGCTCCTTGGGCAGCTCGCCCTGCCTACCATCGGCGATGGATTTGCGTACCGAAGCCTTCACCCGCAACAGCCGTTTTGTGTGCTCGTACCGCTCTGCATCCTTTCCAGGGGGCATCCAAACCCATTGAACGTGGCGCCCGTCACTAAAAGGCTCCACCGAGTAGGCTGTCCCGTCCGGCATTCCCTTGAGCATGACATCCGGCCGCAAATGCGGGAAGTGATTATGCACCCACTGCCAGTCGTCCATGCTCTTGGGCTTCAGTTTCTCGGCCTTCTTTGTCCCTGCAGCCCGAAGACGAAGCCGCATCTCGACAGGATGCCCTCCCATGATGAACTGGTAGGCGCGGTCGAGCTGCATCACGACAAAGGTGTGCGGACTCGACAGATTGAGCGGCAGCACCTTGAGAGGGCCAATGTGCTTCCCCCGTTGCGGTTTCGGGATGCTGACGGAATGAGTATACGCCGCGACAAGCCCATAGTCTCGTGCCTGCTCCGGCACGTTCTCCTCCTTTAGCCTCTGCACATTTTCCGCCAGTGTCTTCTTCAGCGTATGCGCCAAATAGAGCATCTGCCCGTCCTTTACGTAGTTGTCGTACAGCTCCTGAAACGTGATGTCTTGCGCTATGGGCCGACGCTCGCCGTCCTTCGTTTCCTGCACCAGGTTGACTTTGTGCGTCGCGGCGCTCAGCTCCGGGAGGTTGTAGAGGTCGAATGGCAGGATCTTATGCATCCCATGCGCCGTCGTCGCTTTCGAGGTTATGTAGAGATGCAGCGACCGGCGGTGCTCCAGGCTCGGCGGGGAACGAGCAGCGTATGGCAAGGGACGAGTAGCGCATGGCGAGGGACGGGCGGTGCATGGCGACAGACGGGTGGTGCATAACGAGGCACGACCAACACCCAGCAAAGCACGAGTGCAGCACCCCACAGCACGCATCCAACCCCTCGCCTCCCCTGCAACCCGTATGCGCGGCGTAGTCAGCATCCCGTCGTGGCGATCTTGTAAGGGCACAAACAACAACCACCAAAAAAAAATGAAGCTACAGACTCAGGATTACAACGTCGGTGCTTGCATGACTCGCGTAGCGCGGTCGAGGTCGGGGCGCGTGACGTCGTGCGTTACAACCTCTCCTCTCCTCTCTCCTCCTCCTGCCTCTGCATTCTGCGCTGCGTATACATATAAACCGGTAGTATTATAGTAGTAAGATCACTATGAATCCCAAAATACATGTATCCAAAGAAACGCGCATTACCGCGCCACACCCCCCTACATACATCACCGTCTTTGCTTTTATCACATCCAACTACATGACCCTCCCCCCCTACCCCAGACGTTTTCAACACGGGGAACAGCGATAGGACCTGGGTTTTGAGGAGACTTTCTAGACTGGGGCGATATGCGACAAACAATATGTCTTGCGACTTATCAACAACCGCATGTCTTTGCAGCAAAGACACATACCTTTGATCCAGACCAAACACATCAAGCGGCGACAAAGAATCCAAGTCAAGTCACTATTTGTATCCAGACTCCCTCGTCCCTCGACGACGACAAAAGAATCACGTCTACATATGGTCTTCGAAGTGCTCTCAACCTGGTCAGACTTGTCTCGCTTACATCGCGTTGTCGCAGGGGACTCTCCGTTGCGGAAAGTAAGTGTTTTATAATGCAGATGGATGTACGATTGCTTGATTTCGCAGAGTAGGTAGAGGCGTGGTGAGAAGGTGGAAGGCAGCATTGAAGAGGCGCGCCCAGTTTGTCATGTAGAGTAGACTCGGTGGATGCCTGAACGGCATGTCATAAGTACCGGTACATGTACACGATCCGGGCAAGGTCCTGCGCGAAATGCGCAAAACGTGGGAAACAGGGTTACTGACAAGAGCCCGTCGACCCCCGGCCGGCTGAGATCCAGGAACTCGCCATGCCACATCCAATCACCACAGGCGTTGGGCAATGTCGCGGCAGCGCTGGTGCGTTTGTCTGGGATGTGTGAGAATGATGCTGCGGGCTGTGCGTGATGCAGACCTCCGGTGATCCATGCCATCATAACGTAGCATCTAGGGTAAATTCTAGCCATTTGCTCGTAGCGAAAGGCTGCCCCATCGTCTCCACCACCCGCCCAGAAAGCCTGCTGGCGAGTACCAGTATGCAAACAGCACTTCCCTCAGACGAATGGGAAGAAGTAGACTGTAGCAGACAGGCACCTCAACCTGTAAGCAGTTACCAAAGAGGAGAAATTTCCGGCCAAGAGGAGTCTGATGATTAACGCGGGGGGGTGGTAAGCAGATGAGGGGTACGGGGGGGGAGAAAGGAGTTAAAAACTGCACAGAAATCATAATGCTGAGTACAACGCTGTATTATCTGTAAGCTACGCCCGTCTGCTGCTGGCTCTGGGGCATGTAGCTCATTACTTGCTGCACGATTGGTGGATTGCCGTAGACTGGTACCAGGCCTAGGATGTTGGTTTGGACTTGCTGTGTCTGCGAGCAGCACGTTTGTCCTGGCAGAGGTTGTGGACAGCAATTGTGCTGGCTGGGAGGTTGGTAGTGGTGGTGTGTTTGCTGTTGTGGTTGATGTGGTTGTTGGAACTGGGGTTGTGGCTGTGACTGTAACTGCTGATGAGGCTGCTTTGGCTGTGGTATAGGCGGTATTGGCTGCATACTTTGGACTGACGTCGGGAGAGCGGCGGACATTTTGTTGTAATCTACCCACGTGCACTCCGGGAGATTCGAGAATGCTTTGCCGTTGGTGAGAATAAGAATATAGGCGTTGGCATGGGATGGAAAAAGATGCAAACCCTATGTATGTCAGCACGTGATCATTATCAAGTCAAGGAGCTGCCATACTGCCACGCTGCAAAAGTCAGGGCATTGCTCGAGAAACTTGTTCGTCCCGTTCAGCCCCTCCCATCCTTCCCTTCCATCTCCTTCTTTGCCGCATTTGAGGTCCCAAGTCCCACCGCCACACACCGTACGCATAAAGTATGCACCGTCCGCGCCCAGACTGACGAAGCAGGGGGCTTCCGCACCTCCTGCTTTCCACTTGGTACTCCACGCATCCTGGTGCTCTAATCTCGCCAACACACCTTTCTCCAGAGACGATGGCAGATTGCTCCATGACGCCGTGCTTTTGTCCCAAGCATAATACGAGTCGTACGGGCCCAGCGTGATACTTAGTGTTGTGAGATCACGTATCACGTGAGGATGTGAGGCGTAGAGATACTCTGTCAGCGGATTAGGTAGGTTGTAATGCTTGCATAACAGTTGGTTGTCGTGGTCCCGATAACTGATGAAGTAGCTTGAGCTGGGTCCTATGGCGAGCTCAATCACGTCGCGTAGTGGTGGCTGCTTGGTGAAGAGCGCCTCGATGTCGGCAGGGAGATTGTGCCTGTAGGACGTTAGTAAAAAGCCGGAACCATCGCTCATGCTCTTCTAGTACACGAGGTGTTTTCTAGGACCGATGAAACACCACAATGTGCTGTATGAATAGCATCATCGTTGGTGAGGATCATCAGCATGCGACATTGTGCGCGCTGGTTACGAAGGGCAACGTACCAAGCCCAATGTGTCGGTGTATTGAAGAAGTATGTCTCCTTCTCTCCCATCACAAAAGTCTGAAAGATCGGCATGATGTCTGGCTGTTGGGCAGGAGTTCGTCATGCAAGTCAATCAGGCTGAATGATGACCAGTGCTGGATGCCAGGGTAGACAGTGACTTGGAATGACTTCTACCAAGAGCCACTGAAGTCAGGATGCGGACCTGAAGGGAAAAGGTCGCAGAAATATCGTGGTGTTGAGGAATCGTCAAGGGCGCTTACGCTGCAGAGTGATTGTCACAAGCCCCGCTTGGCCCTCCCAAAGTGTATTTCAGCCTCGTGCAGCCACGAGCCAGACCAGCCCATGTGCCATGTGGGTCCTCACGCAGGGCAACTGGCTTACAAAAGTGAGGATATAATTCGGTTCAAGATCTTCATGCATTATTTAGCAGTCATCCGTAGATGAGTCTGCAGACGCCAGACACCACGCAACCCGTACATCCAGCATAATCGTGGTTCACGCCACACATTGTCCGTCATTTCACGATTCCCTACCACCTGCGCGATATAAGACCATGCATCCACCCCGACATTCGTACAAGCACATCATCCATCTCGTGCATCATGCAGACCTAGACACCACTAAGTACTCCAGCCCCTCAATAACTCAGTATGCACTCGGTCAGGATAGGAGGAAAAACCTACCGATTGCCGCGCCGGCCAGGTAAAGCTGGTGGAACTAGCGGGTTGCCGTACGCATCGACGCCAAGCACCTGTCGGCACTCTGGACAATACCACTTGGCACGCCGCGAAGGTATGTCTGCTTTGGTCATATGCATGCATTCGAGGTGGAACCACTCTCTTTCGCACTGCGGCGCCGTTAGCAAGACTACGAACGTGAACAGGACGACTTACGTGATTGTCACACAGTATCATTTCGCCGTAGCTAATATCGTCGCAGATGCAATACTTTTCTTCATTGGGGTCAATGTCATCGGCTTGCTCGGTTTCCTCTTCGACTCTCCTTCTCTTGTTCTTGCTCCCGGCTGAGCGCTTGACATGCGTAACACTCTTCTGCCCTTCTGCGGCTGCTGTTACTTCGCCTTTGGGTGGAGGCTTCCTGCGTGAACTTCGTGTGGTCGCTGTTTCTGGTGTTCTGGCGTTCTTCATGGATGCTTGACTGAACACGCTGTGGCGGCGAGTCTCTCGAAGCGCACGACCGCTCTCATTCGGCTTTGGTTCTTCACTTTGCGCTTTGGGGGTCGGCATGTGTCCGCGAGCAGAGCGCGGCCGGAGTGGTACGGCGTCCGGTAATGATTCGGGGACTGGAGTGGAGGACTTGGAAGTCTTGATGGGTTGAGAAAGAGGCTCTGGCGGGCTAGACACCTTGGGAGCAAAAGACTCTCGACGTGGCCTAGATGAGGCGGCAGTAGCAGTCGACTGTGCGATCGGTGCTTGAGTCGGCGCCAATATGTCAGGAGAACTCTCTGGAGTCGGGGTTGTGATGGTCAGAGTACTCGGATAGCTCGCCTCAGTTGTTGCGATTTTGCTAGCTCTTGGTGTAGCTGGGCCAGCAGGCGCAAGCGGTATCTGGACGGTGACACCATTCGTCGTTTGGGATGGCTTTCTCACTGGAAACTCTGCTACCAGCGGCTCCTCCTCTGCGTTTGACTCTTCCTCAGAAGACAACGGCGAAGCGAGCAGGTCTTGTGGTGGCGTCTCAGTACCGCGCTCCGGAACGTTCAGCTGCAGTCGAGCTCGTTTTGGCTCTGGCTCGAGCACTGCACTCTCCACCGAGGAAACAGATAGCTCTCGGCCCGTGTCTGCTTCGTCCGCTGCAGGCTGTGAAGAATCGCGCTTTCGTTTATGTAAAGACCGCGTAGACTTTTTCCCGTGGCTAGTCGGTGTGGACACGGCGTGGGAGCCAAAGGTCAACTCTTTCAGACCATTCGCAGCCTCCTTGATTTTTTCGGTAGCATCGACCAATTCTTGGGCGTCGCGCATTGCTTGTTTCCGCTGGGAAAGCCGGTCGAGCCTTCGGCCATCTTTAGTTTCGAGGGGTTTCGGACGTATGCTGAAGGTCCCCGACTCTTCAGGGAAATGGTCCTCTGTAGATTCTCTCGACTGCTTCGGCTGCGGTGACCCATGCGGCGCCAGCTTGCCGAGCCCCGAAGCTGTCATGAGCTGTTGAAGTGTCTCTGGCTGTTCGTCCAAGAACTCTTCGCCCGTCTCCTCGCATCGTCGCTTCTCTCGCGCATAGTCAGCAAGTGTGCGGTGTTTTTTCTCGAGCTCGCGTGTGACCATGGTCTCGCTAGGCTTCCAGACGGCGTTCTTCTTCATCTGCTTCCTTAGCGTAGCCATTTCCCACTCGGTCAGTTTGTCCCAGGGCGCCCACTTGCTACCAGGCCGGGCGTCAGCAGGAGGCGGGGCGAGCTGAGCGAGGGCATTGCTGGTGGAGATGCCTGCGATGGAGCTGTGCACGTTGGTCCCCAGCACGCCAGGCGGACGCGACCGCCCCGACTTGGGGTGTCTGTCGGAGCGTTGCTTGTGTTTGCGGGGCGATATCACGTCAATGGTGGACCCCACGTCGGACTCGTCGCTGTCGGAGCCGACACGGCGGCGTCTGCGGGGGACAGAGGCGTTGTTCTTTCTGTGGCGGTGGCGCGGGCGGGAGGTGCTGGCGGCCTTGCGGGTCGAGTCGAATAGCAAGCGCTGGTGCGGGGGCCGCTCGTAGTTGCGGTAGGCGGGGCGGTGGGCGGTGGGGGACACGGGCAAAGGGGTGGGGTCGCGCGAGGGCGGCTCGGGCTGGGCCTGCAGCTTCTTCTTGATGATGGTGGAGCGCTTGCAGTGGCGCAGGGCGACCTCGTACAGGCGCGAGGCCTCGGCGAAGGCATACTCGCGCTGGCTGAGGGCGGTGTGCATGTGGCGGGCGATGTTGCGGCGCAGGGCGGCCGGGTCGGGGCGGCCGTGCTCGGGCAGGGCCGGCAGCTTGCCATAGAGGGCGGTCAGGTCGTGGACGTGCTGGACGTGGTCGTGGTAGGTGGAGTCGAGGTCGCCGATGAGGGTCAGCGAGCGCACCAGGTCCGAGGGGAAGAAGTCGGTGTAGTCGAGGAAGTCGTTGACCGTCGTCTGCGCATCGGGGTTGGGCGCAGGCACGGCGGCGTCGGGCGCATCGCCGGCGTCAGACATGGTGCATCGCGAGGAGGCCGAGTAGTGAGAGGCGGCAGACGCGCGCGTCAGACTCTCCAGCCACGCGTCGACGGTGTGGTGGGGGTGAATCAGGGCGGCAGTGAGGGTGCGGGTGGAGGTGAGGGCGGAGGCGGAGGCGAGGGCGAGGGCGAGGGCGTGGGCGTGGGCGTGGGTGCAGGGCAGTCCAGGGTAGGGCAGTGCCGTGGTGTGCTGTGAGGGTGCTGGTGTTGCAGTGAGCCTGGTCACGTGATGGAGACGGCGCGCTAGCCGCTTTGGGCCAGGACGGCGATCGCCCAGGCACGCCCACCGTCCCATCCATGATCCCGCCCGCGGGTGCTCCACGCCAAGTTCCAGCCACCCACCGCTGCCGACATGCGCTGGCCGATTGACCTAGTGCCTATGTACTACTTCGTACACAGTACGCCTACAAGGCTGCCTAGGTACCTCTGCACTACCCCTGCGCCCTTGCAGTAGTCGACTGTCCGCCGTGTGACTCGCTGTTCTGGCTGGTGGGACTCATCCAGTTGCACACATCTTATGTCCATGAAGCGCAAAACTGCACACATGTATGCAGCAAGCACAAGCATCTCGCGGTAGAACAGTCGCCGCCTCGCTGTCCACGCCCTTAAGTGTCCAAGCACAGCTGTATCCATCCCACTGCAGTCCCGTTACATATGGACATGAATGCTAGTCCACATCAATCAGACACTTGCCCGTTGCTGTTTGCTCTTTCCGTGTCCATCTTCACCACACACACACACACACACAAACCCCACCGTCACCCATCCACACCCAAACCCTTGCCCCCCGCCACCCCTCAAGCTCTGCCCTGATGCCTGCCGCCCGTCTCGCGCGCCTCCGCGAGCTTGTGCAGGTGCATGTCGACGCTCTGCCTGACAGGGCTGTGACACCGCAGGCTGAGGTCTCTACCGGTAGCGATTCTGACGGCGGCGTTCCATTGGATCCTCAGCTGCAGCCCAACGACAACCACTTCACCCCCCTTGGAACTGATCACGACAGCAACACCGCGCCCCCAAGTAATGCTGACCTTTCAGATCAATGGGCTGCATGGCTAGACAACATCGAAAGCTCAAACACCACCAACTTGGAAACCAAGCAACAGCCCACCGCGGCGCCCACAGCCTCATCTGCCCCCGTGACTGGTCTCCAGCAAGGCCATCTCACCGCGCCGGATCAGCTCTTCACTCCTATACAAGCGCTGGCCAGGTACCCATACAAGTTCTGTGACAAGACTCACATGCAAGACATTGCTTCGATTTTCTTTGATGCTGGCAAGTTCTGGGAGCGAGAGTGGAGTTTGTATGTCTCCTTCTAGCGTGAAAAGCAAGTCACTCACTTCCAGCGCAGATACTACGTCTGGGACATCGAGCTAGCGAAGCCGCTTATACTCGTTGGTGAAGGTCAAGTCCAAGAACTGCTCACAGAAATCAACATTCACCTCGGGCTCGACTTGCGCATCACTGACCAACAGCGTGAAGAGGGTCTGCTCGTTTCATTCCCAGACCATCCTCGCTGTCTCCCACGCTACCTTGGCCCGTCGCACAGTCGAGAGGAATACAATAACATGGTCAACAATGCGCCAAGTGAGTCCTTCCGTGCTGCTGGAGAGAAGCCGGCCCCGGACCTGCAGCCGCCGACACTGGAAGAATTTAAGCAGCTGATGGAAGACCTTTGGGAACTTCAAAAAGCCAAGACCAAGGCGGGCAAAGTCAAGAAACACCAGGAGCGATTAGTCAAGCAGAAGACCATGGTAGATCAGTTCAAGCGCACACAGCGGTACCTCGGTCTTCGTCCCGCTGTCGTGGAAGGCACCTCCACTACGACACCTCCACCAGCCATCGACCCCTCGTCGCCAGCACCCTACGAATGCGATCGCTCTGTGGTCTTTGTTTGTGTCGATGTCGAGTCCTACGAGCGAGCACACCACAAGATCACAGAAGTAGGAGTGGCTACACTGGATACACGTGACTTGATCGGCGTTGCCCCTGGCGTGGACGGAGAAGTCTGGAGGAAGCAGATTCGAGCACGCCACTTCCGCATCAACGAACACAAGCACCTGAGGAACGGCACTTTTGTTAGCGACCACGCCGACGGGTTCCTTTTCGGCGAATCAACCTTTGTCCCACTGGCACAGGCTGCACAGCATGTTGCCGCGTGTTTCCATGCTCCATTTGGTGCGCATCATAGCAATAATGCTGGACGGGCGGCCCCGACTTTGCTAGATATAGATATCACCGAAAAGCGTAACATCATCTTCCTTGGCCATGATACACTCAGCGATGTACGATATCTGCAGCAACTCGGTTACGACCCGTTGAAAGTGGAGAACATTGTGGAAGCTCTAGACACAGCATCCATGTACAAAGTTTGGCGGCGTGAGCAGCAATCGACAAGCTTGGGCCGCATTCTCAATGACTTCGATATTGTTGGCTGGAGACTCCACAATGCCGGCAATGATGCAGCCTACACCGTACAGGCGATGTTGGGTATATGTGTTCGCGAAGCGACTATTCGTGGTTCCAACGAACTCATCGACATGCGTGAAGATCAAAAGGCGACTCGTGAGGCCACTGCCCTAGAAGAAGTCCAGCAGAGAATCAAGGACGATGCAGACGGGTGGAGTGATCAAGAAGCAGATGGAGATGGAGGCGCGCCTGTCCCGCTTGCCACCAGTGCACAGTCGAAGTCAGCTCCAGGTCAAGCCAATATGCGACTAGTTCCTCAGTACGACAATGGCTTGTATGACCATTCTCAGAATCATAGAGGTAGGCAAGGCCGTGGTGGTGGGCGAGGTCATCATACAAAAGAGTACCAGCAATGGGGTGCTCAGCGTGTTCAACGTGGTCCTGACCAACCTCATGATCGTGTTGTAGTCCGTGGATGGGGCAGCCAGGGTGCCATGACGCACGATGCTGCCCAGGCAGAAAACCAGGGAGGACTACAGAATTCGGATGCGCAAGCGACTAACCTCGGTTCTCAGGCTCACTTCTACTGGTGACCACGACATGACGGTGTGCGGTGTGCTGAGGGCAGGAAAACAGCAGACATGCAGGGCAAGCGTAATGACGGCGCGAAATCATGCATTGCAAACACGGCGAATCGAGATGCGGAAAACTCTGGGATCCTTTTGTGGTAGGTCAACATCGCTGACGAGGCGAGTCGAGAATCAGCCGTTTCGAATGCACACGGCTGAGATCACCGCAAAAGTGCAGACATTCGCGAAAGATGGACATATGCAAGCAGTATCATGAATTGTGGTTGAGGCTTTTGCAGTACCTGGCCAATATATGGGTGTGATGCAGGGCAATAAGGTTCTGCCGTCATAGCTCCCGATCGCCGCCTCAGGCCTTGTATCCAGGGTCTGTGGACTAACGTTTTTCTCCGCCAATTCGTAGATACCAAGACCATCCCAGCCTTTTTACAATGTGGGACAATTTTCTTGCTGCCTACCTGACGCCTGTGGTGTGCTGCTGTCATCCTCCTTAATTGTCTTGTCCCGCGCGGTTACCGGTATATTGCGTGTGAGCAGCCTTACTCTATCTTCTCGTTGGTGTCATGACGTTGTATGCAAAATGACGCCCGCCGACACCATCACCACATCAATCGACAACAATGGCACGCCCATGCGCAGTTCTGCGTCGGCAGCTGGATCGTGGAGGTCGCGCGAGCGTCCATCTCCCCAGCACGCCCGCGCGACCAACGATGACCATTTCGCCCGCACGACAACGCGCCAGTCGCGGAGGTCTTCCAAAAATGCCTGGTGGAAGACAAACCTATTCGGTGGCATGATCAATGACATCAAGAGACGGGCGCCATACTACTGGAGCGATTGGAGAGATGCATGGGACTATCGCGTGGTTCCCGCAACAGTGTACATGTATTTTGCAAACATCCTGCCAGCGCTGGCCTTCTCGCTCGACATGTTTGTGAAGACAGACCAGAGCTTCGGAGTCAATGAAGTCTTACTTGCCTCCGTACTGGGCTCTGTCGTCTTCTCGCTCGCGGCGGCACAACCCCTGGTCATTGTTGGCGTCACAGGTCCGATCACGGTGTTCAACTACACCGTCTACGACATCATCACGCCTCGAGGGACAAACTACTTCGCCTTCATGTGCTGGATCGGAATATGGTCGCTGATATTCCACTGGATATTGGCAATCACCAACTCTTGCAACGCACTCCGCTATGTCACGCGCTTCTCGTGCGACATCTTCGGCTTCTATGTTGCTTTCATCTATTTGCAGAAAGGAATCCAGGTGTTGACACGGCAGTGGGAGGCCAGTGATGCCTCTGCATACCTTTCAATCATGATTGCGTTGCTAGTCACAGCCGTTGCCTACATCTGCGGCATCATCGGCCAGTCCTCGCTCCTCCAACGCCACGTCCGCAAGTTCATCGAGGATTACGGCACACCCTTGACCGTCGTCTTCTTTACTGGATTTGTGCATATCGGCAAGATGGCCGACATTGAGCTCCTCAAACTTCCCACATCCAAAGCCTTCTTCCCCACCACAGACCGCAGCTGGTTCATCCACTTCTGGGACATCAGCGTGGGCGACGTCTTCCTCGGCATCCCCTTCGCCATCCTCCTAACCATCCTCTTCTGGTTCGACCACAATGTCTCCAGCCTCATCGCCCAAGGCACTGAATTTCCCCTGCGCAAACCCGCCGGTTTCCACTGGGATATCTTCCTCCTCGGCCTCACCACCGGCATCGCGGGCCTCCTCGGCATCCCCTTCCCCAACGGCCTCATCCCCCAAGCCCCTTTCCACACCACCTCCCTCTGCGTGACCCATACCAGCACCACCTCCGCCGATGGAGCAAACAAAAGCCACACCCCGCACCGCACCGTCTCCCACGTCGTCGAGCAACGCGTCTCGAACCTCGCCCAGGGCCTCCTCACCCTCGGCACCATGACCGGCCCTCTACTCATCGTCCTGCACCTCATCCCGCAAGCCGTGCTCGCAGGCCTCTTCTTCGTCATGGGCATCCAAGCCCTCGAAGCCAACGGCATCACCCTCAAACTGCTCTTTCTCCTGCGCGACAAGCACCTCACTCCGCGCACCGATCCCCTGTCCCGCATCACCCGCCGCTGGGTCGTATGGGCATTCGTAGGACTGGAGCTCGTCGGCTTCGGCGCGACGTTTGCGATTACGCAGACGGTTGCCGCGATTGGGTTTCCCGTGTTTATCTTCTTGTATATTCCGCTGCGCACGGTAGTCTTGCCGCGGTTCTTCACAGCACAGGAGCTGGGTGTCCTGGATGCGCCGACCGCCAGCCCGTTTACGATGGAGAGCGTGGGCGGGAATCACGGGGAAATCGTAGACACGGGGACGGCGGGCGAACACGCGGGTGGCCGGGACGAAGGGTCTGGGAGTCGTAGTGGTGGTGCTGCGGTGCTAGGCGCGCAGACGGCGCCTCACAGGCGGAACGGCGGGGACAGTGATCCTGCTGAGAAAGTGTAGTCGTGTGTGTGTATGTGAACTAAGCGGTATTCTCGCGACATACATACATCCCTGTTCACAATCCCAGTACAGAAGATAACGATGCATCATCCCATCTCCCCGCACACACCCTCGACACCTCACCTCACCTCCCCTCCCCTCCCCTAGATACCCTTTTTCCACCTCGTACCCCGCTGTCCCGCATGCACGCTTCCCAAGCCATCTTACCCTCCAGAGTCCACCGCCCGTGCACAAACTCCTCCCCCAGACGCGCATTCCCCCCGGCACATCTTTCTCCTGCGCCTGAAACGCAACGGCAGTGCAAACGAGATCCAGCAACCCGGTTCCGTAAGCACCGCCTATCCATGAAACAAAAAACGGGGGTTCCGGTTCTGTCGTCGGAGGCTGGCCGCTGGGTGGTTGCTATACGTGCTCCACACCGCTTCTGCACTCATGGTAGTTGAGGACCGGTGGGTCGAGCTACGCGGTGTGTGACGGTGGTGTTGTGGTGCCTGGCGGAGGTGATGCTGGGAGCTGAGTCGTGGCGGGGAGGGGGGAGGTGTCTGGTCTGCGGGACGGTGGGGGTCATCGCGTGGGGGGTGCTGGTGTGGACGTGTGCATACGGTGATCCGGTGCGCCTGGGGTTTGGTGCTGTGCGTTGTGTACGCCGTGTGAGGTATAGTGTAAGCAAGTGCTATAACCTCAGGAAGGATACGGGTGTTTTATGGTGGAAATTATGTATGCTGAGGGGGAGTATCTTGGTGGATTCACTTCATCGCTGGGGGAGTCGGGAGAAGAGAATTACTGTACAATTGTGACTGCCAGCCATGTGAGTCTTTCTTCTTGACTTGCGGGACTGCCGTGACGGTCTATCGAATAAGCATCGTGTGAATGGCATCAGCGATTGGTCCTATTCAATTATCTCGGTCCCGCTGGCGGCAAGTCGTATGCTCTGCGTGTCACTGGTACCATCGCGGGAATACGTCAAGCATATATTTAATGTCTATTCTATGTTGTATCTATAGGTTTCCATGGCTTAGATTTTGCGTATGCGCCCAGAGAGTCCTTGTCAGGAGGCTATACGCAAGTTAGCGGTTCTGCAGCAGGAAACGCGGACTCGTCGACCCAGATTAGGACACTGATCAGCCATCTGTGTAAGATGTACGAAGGTGGCATGGCTCCGATGCTGTCGATGTGATTTATTTTTTGTAATTTTGTCAATTACTCGTGGTGTTCGAGAGCAGTGTGGCATGCCACGCGCGGACACGAGCTATTACATACCAGATATAAACAGAATCCTGCATCTTCTAGGCGAGCAGTATGCTTGCTCAGGATTTCAGAGTCTTGGCTGCCCGTTGGTCGGGTGGCAGCAATAGCGCAGACATTTTGTGGTCCCGGTCTTACTGATGGAAATGTATACGGAATAGTGCTCCAGTTTCTAGGTGGTGGTGGTTCTTGAGATCCATCTATACTGATGCTCTGTTGGAACTCTGAGACTTGTACGGGAATAGACTTCAGAAGTATATCCCAGAAGTAGGGAGTTCAAGCTACGGTCGGTGTGGTTGGGGAACAAATGACAAGGCAATCGATGGCGGCTGGGGAAAGGTTGTAATTAGGTTGATGCGCGTGTGCAT
This sequence comes from Coniothyrium glycines, assembly GCA_025742365.1. Classification (NCBI taxonomy): domain Eukaryota; kingdom Fungi; phylum Ascomycota; class Dothideomycetes; order Pleosporales; family Coniothyriaceae; genus Coniothyrium; species Coniothyrium glycines. The sequence goes on along the minus strand of JAMXIJ010000041.1, from coordinate 85,049 downwards.
GCCGCATCTCCGCAATTCCGCAATGATGGCTTCGTTTGCTCAAGTCTTGAATCTTGCGCTGGTACTCGGGCTGATTTACTGATGGAATTTCAGTCGTGGAGCATAGAATGGCTGAGATGCCTTACTTTCATCAGTCAATCTCCTAGGCGCGGCCTCCTCAACAGGATACAGTCGTGCCATTGCATCGCCGTTATTGACAACTGATATAATCAGCGTGGTGTTCAAGCGCTATCATATGTCGTCAACACACATGCCATCTTCAAACTTCAAGGGGCAAGCGAGTACATCGATCAACACGGCGTGAGACTCGACTTCAACGCTCAGTATCTGGGTATCTCCGGATGTGATGCGAGTCATGGTAATGGTGGTTCTCAGCGTAGCAGGTCTCAGGACTGCCGCTGTAATCAACTGAAAGACTTTTGTATATAAGGTATCTACAAGCTCGGTTGTTGAGCGAGATAATCTTGGTTTTGTCGAGAAGTGAGTTCAGGCAGATTATTCTCAATATTACTACGATCATCAATAGTTCGTTCTCTTGTCCAAGTTTGAAGGTCGCCGAACAGGTGAACTAACACGTTATGATTGAATAGCTTACCTAGGATGCTGCTGTCGAGCGAGTAGTTGATGATGTAGCAATTATGTGAACAGTGTCATTAGGAAGACGATGCCATCCTACACAGTGGAAAGAGTTTTAAGTGTGATAAGCATTGATGGCGAAGAATTATTGTGTCATGTACGAAATCAATTGTTGAAGCTATCAACTTATCTGCGGTGGCTCCAGCCTCGAGCTTTCATACTTGCCACGGTAATTGCCTTAGGACAACGTCGGATCATGTTCATGCATATTCAACTCGGTTGGTGTGGGTCATTGACTTGCCAAAGCGAGAGAAGCTGATATCAAAGCTCGTTTGCGTCGCCGATGATGGGTCGCAGGTTTTCATCTGCAAAGAAATTTCTATCGGCCCACTTCAGATTTTGCTCTGAGAAGTCCGGATACCGTGCTTCCATCTTCTCCCAACAATGCTGATAGCGAGCGAGGTCATTTCCTCCAGAGACCCAGACCTGCCGTTCAAGTTTTGCGCACAGCTCCACACCGTTTCTGACGGAGTTATTGTGCTTCGTCAGCAGCTCTGCCATGTCCTTGTTCTTCCGATGGTCTTGTTTCAAGAGCTTCTCATATTGTGCTTTTTGTTCTCTCAATTCATCCTCTACCGCTGGCAACACTTTCGCATCGTTGCTGCAGTTCTACAATTGTTGCTTTGTTCGCCTTGATTATTGCATCTACCTCGCTGTGCTTGCGGTATAACTGCTGCAATCGAGCAATGGTGGTTTTGTGCGTCTTGTTTCATTTTGCCATATTCTCTTTGAGGGCAGCATTTTCTTCGTCCTTGTTATGATTCGTAATGTGATAGGATTCTAGCTCGCCCTGTAGCTCTATAATAGTGGCAAGGAAACTATAAATTCGGTGTCTAGGCGAGAATGTGTCCAGTGACGGACTATGAGGCAGTCCAGTGTTCTTGTGTATCTTTGCTCTCTTGTTTGTCTGTCGGATGCATCAACTCGCCATGCGAGCAAGGATCGAGTCATCCGGGAATGGACTGGGACCAGTCTTGCGCTTCAAGGTCTTGTCTGGTTTTGCAGTGCCAGACGACCTGAATGGATATGGAAGGAGACTGTGGCCATGGTACTCCTCGTGCGTCAAGGAAGCAACCTGTTTCCAGATGCCGTCCTGAGTGAAATTCCATGGCCAATAGCAGAAACGCTCTTACGCCGTACAGTAGTGATTGAGATCCCACTCCGATGACTTCAAGAGACCTGGCTGCTATGCCATGTACTTGGGCACCTACTCACGAATGTGAGTATGAAGCAAATTGTATGGGCGTATTCGTCTTACACAACTATGTTACAGGGACTAAGTTATAAGTTCTATGCCACACGTACATACTCACTTCCTCTTCAGGCTGTGTGAGTGACAGTGCGCGCGGACACTAGAAGATGTGACACTTCAGATGATTAGCTTTGTAGCGATCTCACCCCTACTGCAGCTACATCTGCTTATATATACGAGTATGCAACAGCACCAGCGCTAGACGTGCCATTACCAGGGGTGTAGACTCGAAATCTATCCTCCTTCGGACCAAGTCAGATTGACAGACAATGCAAGAGACTGGTGGGCCAAACAGAAGGGAAGCTATATCTGGCTTGGCCCAAGCCATTCTCGTATATGACTTTATCCATCGCCTGCTCAGGATGTGTCATACCCGTCGAATCACGAGTTCGAAGACAACCCACCCACGGACGAAGTTCTCATAGAGATCAACATTAGAAAGCACCTTGAAGTACCGAAATCTCTCAATCAGAACTTCCCGTCTGACACTTATCAGAAGCACCTAGCCGGAAGGCTTCCCAGTCATCGAATGCGGCTCATTCAACTTCGATAACATCTGAACCTACGAACTCTCGGCTGCGAACTACACGGAGATTTCGTCCTCTGCGAACCATGATCTCTCGACTGTCTGCAAGACATGGCTGTACGATGCGCTCTTTCGCCAAGCAGACGAGCGACAACTGTTCAACGATGCACTGCCATCCGATGCCAAGTTCTGTCATATCTTCTGATTGGCACTTGCCTTGCATCTGAAGATGCCACCCAACAGGATTGAAATATTCACGAGTAGTTGTGCTTATTAGATATTCGTCACGTACGGCATTGGTTTTGGTGACTGCTAATGTCTCTTCTACTAAAAACATGGGTTAGATATACTGAACCTTGAGGAGGATACCAACCTCCTTGAGAAATTTCGATGTACGTCAGTTACATTCTATACCGCCTACGCAGAACCACTTTCTCCCACTTCCAAAAGCCACGCTTAACTCGGTACCGTTGACGACAGACAAATATAGTTTCGTGGAAGAAAGGCCGTTTTCTATAGATACCACAGATGCAGTGGGTTTATCGAGGGCGATTGGGATAGTTTGAAACACATGTAAATGCAGGCCTGAAATGCATGACATCAATTGCAAAGGGAGTGGAATGTATGGCAATGTCATGGCCACAGTGAACGTTGAATGGGCACGTGACCAAGACATGGCAGACAGCCTAACGACGAGAGTCCACGAATTTGGTCATCTTACAGTGAACCTGCATTCCATGAGACACAGAGATACCAACAATCAGGTTGTTGAGAATTAATGATTATATCTCACATAAATCACCTGATCAGGCGGATCCGGCTAATCGATAACCATTGGGCAGGAAAAGAGTAAGGGCACAACGAAGTGATTCAGAACAACTCAACCGACCTCTTGTCTATGTACAAGAATCTGGCGACATGGACATCATAGGGCTGGGCACGCATCTCGCCGGCGCCAGAAGCGTGTGCGAACCGTGGATCGTCTCCAATCGCAGGTGAGACGAATGGAAAACCCGCACCGGGTGCATTGCCGCCGATTGTTGGCCCGCGCCAGGCCTGCTACCCGAGATTGCCCGAGCAAAACCACGTTCGGCGGACCCTGGCTGGGCATTGTGGAAAGGAGTGCACCAAGTCGCCAGGCTTTAGACTTGAAGAGGCATCTGGACACTTGTGCGGGCCCCACGTTCGCCTTTGGTGAAGAGTTGGAAATGCTGGGGGTGCTTGCCGAAGTGCAGTGTGGGCGGGTGCGCCAATTGATATCCGCTGGGTGGATGGGGTTGGGATGGCTGCTGCGGCAACGCTGACAACGCCTGTGTGAGACTTGGGATGGAATTATTCAGCCAAAGAGAGGCGCCAAATAGCTGCTGCAATGGACACATCTGATGCGAATGACTCTCGACGAAGAAATTATTTCCCAGCACAACTTAGAAACAACTTTGCACCATTCCGAGGACTTTGAGGAAGCTCTCGGGATAGCGGAGGACGCTGCTAGCCCAGTTGGACACTAGTGCGCTTTGGCCAACTGACAAGTTTTTACCGTTGCAGCTCCCGTTTAAATACTCTCCTTCTCTCCATCGCAGCGAGTCTGTTCAACCCCCTCGAATCAACCCATCTACACTCTTCTTGTAATACCGTCACGTGACAAGCAAGCAAGATGTCTCAAGATAAATCGGCATTCGGACGTACTCCCTCTCCGCAGCCCCGCCAGCTGGCCAGATCTAGCACAAATCAGCACTCAAAAAGCCCTCTATCTCGAGAGCATCGACCGAATTTGCTTTCAAGCAGCGATTGATACCGAGAGACAGCTGGCTGTATGATTGCGATGTGCGAGATGACAGTCGGCATGGCGGGCGCAAAGCGATAAATTCTAGCAACGTATGCTAACAACCTCTCAGGGCATGCCCGGCTTCGTGGTGGACTTCTTGAGTACGTTCTATCGCAATTGAGTCACCTGCATCACTTTGCGTGCCATTGGCATTTCCAAGTGATGGCGGGGCACCTCGGTCGAAAATTTGAAATTGCCGCAGCCACTGACCCTTATCACAGTGGGTGGTGTCTCCGCCGCCGTCTCGAAGACCGCTGCCGCCCCCATCGAGCGTGTCAAGCTCCTCATCCAGAACCAGGTCCGCCCATTTTCTATATCTATCTCTTGTCTGAACAATTTCTAACACCGCCCAGGATGAGATGCTCAAGTCCGGTCGTCTCGACCGCAAGTACGATGGCATTGTCGAGTGCTTCAGCCGTACCGCCAAGAACGAGGGTGTTCTCTCTCTCTGGCGTGGTAACACTGCCAACGTCATCCGTTACTTCCCTACCCAGGCCCTGAACTTCGCCTTCCGTGACACCTACAAGTCGATGTTCGCCTACAAGAAGGAGCGTGATGGTTACGCCAAGTGGATGGCCGGTAACTTGGCCTCCGGTGGTGTAAGTAAATTCGCAATGAGTCGAACACCTCAGATTCTAACAAGCGCAGGCTGCTGGTGCCACCTCCCTCCTCTTCGTCTACTCCCTCGACTACGCCCGTACCCGTCTTGCCAACGACGCCAAGTCCGCCAAGAAGGGTGGTGAGCGTCAGTTCAACGGTCTCGTAGACGTCTACAAGAAGACCCTCGCTTCCGACGGTATTGCCGGTCTCTACCGTGGTTTCCTCCCCTCCGTCGCTGGTATCGTTGTCTACCGTGGTCTGTACTTCGGTATGTACGACTCGATCAAGCCCGTCCTCCTTACCGGAACCCTCGAGGGTAACTTCTTGGCCTCTTTCGCTCTTGGTTGGGCCGTCACCACCGGTGCTGGTATTGCCTCATACCCTCTCGACACCATCCGTCGTCGTATGATGATGACCTCTGGTGAGGCCGTCAAGTACAAGGGTACCATGGATGCCGCCCGCCAGATTGTTGCCGCCGAGGGTGTCAAGTCTCTGTTCAAGGGTGCTGGTGCCAACATCCTCCGTGGTGTTGCCGGTGCCGGTGTCCTGTCCATCTACGACCAGGCCCAGCTCATCCTCTTCGGCAAGAAGTACAAGGGTGGATCCGGTTAAGTGCCTTTCTTCATCTGCGATACCCCCAGCCTGAGTTTATGTGGCGGAAGCAGCTAATGACGACGTGAGGAGGGGGGAGACGAGGTGCGTGTGGTACACTCTCAATGGAAAGCAGTTCCAGACGCCCGCTTGGGCCGAGGAGTTGTTTCCTGATTACGAAAAACACGACCCGGTGGTAACACACTCTGTACTCTACATTGCCGGCAACTCTTTTTCCCTCACAGCACACTGTATTACACGTCAAATCCGGCTTGCATTGCTTTGTCTGTTTACCTCTTTCCTGGCTGTATTGTCGCGTGGTGCTGGTGCAAAGGGGAAAATAGTGGTCTATAGATCGAACGTCATCGGATTTCTTTGATAGAGAAATTGGTTCCTCTGCAGTGATGATACATTGAGTTGATATACATGGGAAGTTTTTACATGCTTGGAGGCAATGCCGGTCCTGTCCCACCACCTAAACCTATTTATTCCTCACAGCCCTCCACGCCGCTTCCTCCCCTTTCTTCAACGCCTCCCCCGCTTTGCTCAACATACTCCACGCCGCAGCGCCCACCCCCTCTGCACTTCCTCCCCCTCCTCCATCCCCTCCTTCCGCATGATCACCCTGCACATACCCCGCCGGATGCTCCAAACTCCCCCCTCCCAACCCCCTCCCCACCACCCAACGCTTGTGTCGGCGCCGCCACACCACCCCCCCGCATCAGCGCTCTGGAACGGCGACGCCGCAGGACCGTAGTCCAGCGTCGTGGGACCTGGTTTACTCGCCACCGTGCTCGTCGTTGTGGCGCGCCCTGCTCGGTGTGAGGACGCGGGTGGCGTGTGAGTCAACTGCGGCGGGCCGCTGGAGACGAGCGTGTGCGTTGCTATCACCGTCGCTGTCGCTGTCGCTGTCGCCGTGGGTGCAGCGCCCGGCTGTGGTGCCGCCGGGGCGTTATCCCGCGTGTGCGGGGGCCGGGCTGTGGGAGGGGCGGGGCGGGCGCCTGGTTGGGGAGCGGGCGGGGAGGAAGACGAAGAAGAAGACGATTGCGTTGTTGTGGCGGGGACGGAGGCGGGTGTTGTGCGTGTTGGTGGTGGTGCGGGGTGTGTGTTGTTGGAGGAGAAGGTGGAGGGCGTGACGCCGCTGGGTTTTGCGGCGGCGGTGGGGGCGATTGGGGAGTCTCGGTGGATGGGGATTGGTGGCATTGTGGAGGGAGAGCGTGGAAGGCTGGGTAGATGGGGTGGAGGGCGTGTGGTGAGAAGATGTGTGGGTGGTGGGAAGTAGTAGAGTGGTTGTTGTTGTGCTGGGGGTTTTGACTTCGACGCAAAAGCGAGACGCTCCCGGGTTATTGCGTGATTGGAAGATGTGTTGAGAAGTGCAAGTGCTCTGGATTTGCAGTACTCGATTCTGCTGCTTGGTGCAACCTGTCGCGTTGTCCTCTTCTCACTCGCTTTCAAGCATCGTTGCCGTTTCGGGCGATGATGTCACGCTATCACGTGAGCACTTTTCTGCAGGAACCGCTCAAGACCTGCATGCCATCTGCAGACCCTCTTATGCATCGACAGGCATCAGATTTCACTACATCATGCCCTCAAGCACTAGCTAACAAGGTATTGATCATAGAGAACGCTCTCTATTCACTCAGAGGATGGGAATCATCACTCTTGCACGATCGTCATGTTCCCGCCCGGCAGCAGGCCACCGCTTTTAAGGAGAATGGAAAAGCGCGATCGGGCGCAGATACGAGTCGTTCGCATGCAACACGGATGATAGCTTGTCACAGCCGAAATCATGTCTAGAAATTCGGAAAGGCTTCTTTGGCTCACGCCTCCCATTCATTCCGATCGCAGAAATGCCTTTTCCGAGAATTTCCTGTGCTATTTAACCCCCTTGAGCAGTACCACTGAGGCTCCACTAGAACGCGATAATTCAAGATGAAACTGACGTGGTAAGGGTGGTTGAACCTGGGTTGGGAAGCAAGACGCAAGTCGTCATGTACGCGCGTAGCCTGCGGCTCACGAGATACTATCGGTATTCTTATTCGGGTCTTCGATGAACATGTCCTGAGCAGAGACATCATCCTCAAAATGTCGAGCGGAAGTTCGACGTCGACTCACGCACTGCATTGAAGCTTATTTACTTCAGGTCTTGACGAATGTTGCACCAATGCATTATTCTCAATTGCGGTGTTTTGGTAGACCAGCTTCATCAGGTCGTTGCTAAAATTCTAGTCTGGCGGCATTTTCATCGTTCAGACGACGGCATCGACTCTGACATCAATCTACACACAAGAGCCCTCCATCAAATTTCGCTGCTTTCTCTTACAGCTGTTCCGATGTTTCGCAAGCGAATGTTCCATGTTTCGTCCTGCGATATGTGGAGCATGTCACCTCAGCTCAGTTAGCCGTTTCAAATTTATTCCTTCCGCACCAGTGCCAAGAGCGACTCTATCTAAACAGTTAATGCTCCGAGAGATACGGTCCTCTATCTGCCATCGCGCATACATCGAGTCACGGTGCTGTGGCGTGGAGCAGTGCGAAACAACGTTTTGCACGCTACTGCCCACGTGGTTCGTTCCACCAACGAAAAACATATTCTGCGAACGAATCTCGGACGACATGGTCAATGTAAGAGCAGGATGTCTGTCAGGTCATGCTTCGGCAGCTCAGCTGTTCCATTCTTTTCTTCCTTCAAAAAGCCAGTCTCTCGTTCAAACATCCATTCGTTTCTTCAACTTTTCAACCTTTTCAACACATTCAACAAGTATGAAGTTTTCTGTCATGTCCCTTGGCCTTATGGCCGTTTCCGCTCTGGCAGCGCCTGCACCCTCTATGATCTACGTCAAGCGTGACGGTCTCGCCAAGCGTGCAGCATCACTGGAGGATGTTGCTACTACCGGATATGCTACTCAAAATGGCGGTACATCTGGTGGAAAGGGAGGAACAACTACCGAGGTTGCCTCGCTGAGTGACTTGACTGCTGCTGTGGAGGGTGATGATGCTGCTATCGTCCTCATTACTGGTCCAATTCAGGGAAGTGGTGAGAACGTCAAGGTCGGCTCAAACAAGAGCGTCATCGGCAAGGACTCTTCCGCCGGTATGTTCTTTCGACGACATCTCACAAGTCTCAACTGACCCGGTCTAGTTCTCACTGATTTCACCTTGACTGTCAAGGACGTCAAGAATGTCATCCTGCGCAACTTCGCAATAGAGAAGGTTGTCGGTGGTGACGCCATCGCTATTCAAGCCGCTCAGAACGTCTGGGTCGACCACGTTGACCTCTCATCCGACCGCGACCATGACAAGGACTACTACGATGGTCTTCTCGACGTGACCCACGCTGCTGACTACGTCACCGTCTCCAACTCCTTCCTCCACGACCACTGGAAGTGCTCGCTCGTCGGCCACTCCGACTCCAACGGCTCCGAAGACACGGGCCACTTGACCGTCACCTACAACAACAACTACTGGAATAACATCAACTCGCGCGGTCCGTCTTTCCGCTTCGGCACCGGCCACTTGTATAACAACTACTACGAGAACGTCTCCGACGGCATCAACACCCGCCAAGGCGCCCAGCTCCTTGTGCAGAACAACGTGTTCTCGGGCTCCACGAATGCACTCTACAGCACCGACGGAGGCTTCGCTGTCGCGTCCGGCAACGACTTTGGCGGCTCCGAGAACACTGCGGAAGCAGGCACTTTCTCCGAGGCTCCCTATGCCGTCCCTACCCTGCTCGCTGCATCTGACGTCAAGGCCGCTGTCGTCGGCACAGCCGGTGTCACTCTTTCTTTCTAAGTACCCGTCATGATCACAGAAGGTTGAAATACACTCTGGGACAATACAACATCAACACCATGTATTGAAAAAAAAATATGAATGAGACGGACTAGGTTTTTTGGGGATCTCGACGGCTTTGAGAGCTTCCTGCATACGTGAAGTCGCCCTTGTTTTTTGTATGTATATATATATGTTCGCTGTGCGGACGAGCTTGTTTTGTAGTACATCTCCTCTCGCTGAATGGCATTCTTTACATGCTGTGGAAGTTCATTAAAACGCTTCGGCAGGTCAACATGCTTACCAAAACTCTGGACGTGCAGATCGTTGTGGAATTGTTGTGTGTGGCTTATGCATGTGATGCTTTACTGACTGAAAAAGAGACTAGGATATGAATGCTGAACTAAGCCTCTTTCTCAGACTCTACGAAAAGATCCAGGATACTTTCGATCAAGGCGGAATTTCGATGCATCAACGTTCAATGAGGTCCTCGTCCGTTGCTTCAAAGTTCTTGATCTTGAATCACCCAATTAAATAATTGACGGTTTATGTAAAGTGGGATCTATAGCTGAGATGAGACTCTACACGAAAACATCTCTCCAACCTAACAACCTTATCGGCAGCCCTCTCTCTAAACCGGGACGATTGAAAACTGATCAACACGAACGCTGGAGGACCCAGACTGGCACACAAACTTGAGTTCGAAATCGACCCAGAGCTCAGGACCAACAGCAGAAACACCGGGCCCCTCTCCGCTAAAGGGTCCGGCACTGATGTCGGAGACGGTCATCCACGGCGTCGTGACTGGAGGTAGTATGAGGCCACTTGCCTTTTGTACGCCGGCTAGGGACACATAGTAGAAGCAGGACCTCAGAAACGACCCGCCCACCCTGCGCTGCTGGAAACTCAACTTGTACGCGGTGCCGGGACACATTTTGACACGGGTCCTGAGGTCGACTCCGCCCTGGGTCGAGACGAGACCCGAGTTCATGTCAGCGTCCTGCGCAGCCGCGTCGTTGCCCACGGTGAGAGCATCATTGGGGGCGCCTCCTGAAAACGTGCTCCAGTCAGTCTTTCCGTCCTTGAAGTTGCCGTTACGGAAGCCGTTGCCGCGGCTGCAGAAGGCTGGTGGTGAGTAGGGTTGGCCGCCCACACAGTACCCTGTAGGAGAGACACGACCACAAATTCCGCAGTTTCTGGGGTGCGAAGCCAATGTAACGCAGCGATTGCCGCACTGGTCAGCGGCACATCTGCACCGCCCTCCCGCGCAGCGGCCGCCTTCTGGGCACTTGCGATCACAGGCACCACAGTTGTTGACGTCCGTGCCGAAGAGTCGGCGACATTGCGGCTGACCGTTGTTGTTGCAGATGCCTGCTTCGGAATCTTCGCAGAAGCATCTGCAGCGATCCTTGTTGGCAGAGTCTGAAGAATGTTAGCGTGGATTGGCTGTCTGTCGGTGTAGGGCGCTTACAAAATGCCTGCTGTCCGAAATATCCAGACACTACACTGTAGTAGAATTCTGCGGCTCGGAGACAACCCAAATAAACTGGCCAACTATACCAGCGGTTCAAGTGATCACACCCCTGACCCCTCATGCAGGACCGGAAGTTGTTGTTTCCTTCTTCGAATGTCTTTTCGCAAGAGTCAAAATCATTGTCGTGTCTGTCGCAGCAGGTACCGAAACTGAGGTCCGGCACGTTGAACGAAGAAGAACCACATTGGTTCGGATTGAAACCGCGAGCACCATCAAATACTTTCGCCATGAGTGGTCGAGGAGCCGAGGCGCAGCGCGGGGCCACGCCGTCTTGCCACTGATTGCGACGTGCTCGCTTCTTCATCACAGTATCTGCTAGTGTGTACATGGTGCCCGGTGTACCATTTGCAGTCTCCATCACCAACTCATTGTTACGCACAAACCAGTTGTAATACTGTGACTCTACGCGGACAGTGATTCGACCCTCGCAAGTAACATCGAAGATGGAGGTAGTCATTTGTGCATCATTCGTGGACTGGTCTGTCAACACGACCGAGCCGTCTGACTTCTTTGCAATATACCTGCGAGGGCTATCCTTGGTCACGATATCGAAAAGCCCAGTGCTGGTGCTGACAAGGGAAAACGACGGGAACCTGATGTTTTCTGCGGGGCCCATGGCAAGGAACTCTGCCTCGGACTTTAGTTCGGGAACAGGGCCGAGTCCGCCATCTGAACGTATAACGAGCGGAATGGAGTCCTTTGGCTCCAGTAGCTGGAAGGTGGTCTCTCCGGGAACGACGAGACAAGTTTTTACAATGTCCAATTGTGCGGGGCCAAGTCCATTCTCCTCAGGCGGGTAACCCATAGCGATAGGTACTGGAAGGGGATCGTCCTGGTAGGTGTATTCGGCAAGAAACTTCTCAGGATCGGTAGGCAATTCGACCAACGCGGTCGGCGTGTATGGAGGGCTGTCTTCATCGATTGTTGACGATGGCTGCATAAAGCTGCTTGAAGCTGCCGTGATTGTGGGAACATACAACGAAGAGGACTCAGAAGACGTGGCCTTTTCGACGACTGCCACAATCGATGACGAATCCGAGTGTGAGACAACGCCTTCAGCAGATGACGAGCTCAGACTTTCGGCTGCGGTGACTGATGCGGAGGGTGAAATCGAAGCCGAATGTGAGGCTGAAGACGAGTGCAGTTCTGAAGACGAGGGCGAGGCAGATGACGACGGTACCGCAGAAGAGACATCAGAAGAAGCATGCGGTGCTGATGATACATTGGACGAGGAAGGCACGCCCGAAGATGTCTCGGTGGCAGAAGAGACACCTGACGAAGTCTGGGATGCAGTAGAAATTTCGTGCGAGGACAGCGAGGATGAAGATGAAGACTCATGTGCAGACGATACTGTCGACGAGACCAAGGAAGCCGATGATGAATGTGTTGTAACCACGATGTCTGACGATGACTGTGATACGGAGGACGCCGCGGATGAGGACGGCGAGGCTGAAGACGATTGCGAAGAGGATGGCGCGACTAATAATGATTCGGATGCAGAGGCTGCGCTGGAAAAGCTTGATAACTTGGTGGACGATTGAGCAGTGCTAAGAGCGATCGACGAGGACTTCGTGCTGGATATAACTTCTGACAACGACTCAGGTCCAGCAGATGCGGCAGAGGAGCTTGACAACTTCGTTGATGATTGGGTCGAGGAAGGGTCGACAGAGGACACGATGCTTGACGACAACGCATAAACAGAAGACTCCTGGCTTGAGCTAGAGGGCTTGCTTGACGTTGGAGACGATCTTGCAGACGCCGAAGACGATGTTGTCGCAGATGACAGCACTGATGATGCACGCGATGAAGAAGAGATCTTGGATGAGGAGGATAAGACCATTGCGGAGCTACGCCCCGAGGAGCTTGAAGACTTTGTAGACGTCGAGGCGGGTTTACTGGACGAGCTTATGGTGTTACACTTTCCAAAGCCCTTCTGGCAAGTGCCGGCGGCGCAGTGGTCTACTCTTGTTAGAGACGTAATAAAGGCATGGAAACAACCGACCTTTGCTTGAACCACACCAGCCATACTGACTACAACAGTCACCCCACTTGCTTCCAAGACATGTGCGACCACCGTTAGACTGTCCACATCTTGCATTGGTGGAAAGAGGAAGAGAGGATGGCTGTGCAGCCGCGCTCTTGACAGATGAACTCGAGACTTTGGGCGGGGTGCCTTGATTACAGCGCCCAAATTTGCTGTTACACCCTTTTCCGCAATAGCTCTCAGTGCTACCGCCTGTACGTATGATTAGTCGTCGTTACAACTACTGCTGTGCATCAATTTGACTTACACCAGCCATACTATAGGGCCTCGTTAGCACAAGCTCTGCTCCTGATATATCACATCAAGGTAAGACTTACCTGCGAACAACAGTTCCCGAAAGTAGACCCAACACACGTACGTCCTTTTGGGCCACCGCAAGTAGCGTCCGTCGACACACGCTGGGAGAGGACCCCAAAGGGCGCTAACGCCAAGAAAAGAAGGGTGAGAGATCGCATGACAGGCGTTCCCTAGTGCCTGCGCGTGGGAAAGATTGGACAGGTGACAATGCACCCTGGAATAGTGAGAAGAAGTCTTCGACAGTCTTCGATTCTGTGATGGCGAGGCTGATCGCTATGTATTCCTCCCTGGCACTAAGAAATTTCCTCATACGAGCTAGAGTCATGGTCCGAGAAGCATGGCCTTTCTTGTATAGACTTGTCACTTCAATCACGTAAAGTCAATAATTCCTTCGCAAGCTTGGAAACAGGTGCATTGTGGCCAGTTCGAGGCTCCTCTGAGTAGCTCGATTGGGCAAAGTGCCAGCGCGACAGTAGAGACGATCCTAGCGACCATCTCGCCTTCGCCGTTAGGGTTCTGCTTGGGGCGATGAGGCTGGCCTTGATCCTGGCAATACCTTTTGTTACTGCAAATCCGGTGGCCCTTCCAGCTGGTCACACTCAGCCTCGCTCGTACAGGCGCACGCGATGCGCACATGGGCGCGAGGCTAACATGACTAGGCGCGGCACCGGCACTTGAGGGAAACCGCGATGCAGCGGAAGCGCCGTGAGCGAAGTCGGTTGCCCATCTTCAGGTCGCGGACGGCGGCCGGTGCTGTCGAATTTTGGCGCGTACATAGAGTTGTTTGTAGTTGTAAAGCGACGGAGCTACCGGTAGTCACAGGTCTCGACCCCTGCCAAGACAGTCTGGGCCTACTTTCCTTCGAGACTACACATTGTGGCTGCCTGAACTCCATGCTTTTGGTTGCGGAGCCGCGAAGGTGGAAATGACAGTCCACAGTATGTACATCAAATGGACTAGGTATTTCGTGGCTCTGCTCAAGGAGTTAAATCAGTTTGTTGTCACTGGCGTGCAAGTTGATAAGTCACGTGATACATTACAATCAGTATATTTCTTCCATGAGTACCGCACCCGACATCTGTAACGGAATGGAGAAAAGAAGTGAAGAATCGACCCTGACGGGGAAAATATCTACATGTATCCAGTATCCAGCTAAGCCTAACATGGCTTTCACCACCCAGCAGCGCCATGGGAAGGTTGGCACCACGGTGCATCAGCAGCAGGTGCCACTGGATCTCCAAACGACAATTTATTGCAGGAAACCTGCTCCATCACCTCGCGCGTCCATTTGGTCCTCGCCTTGACCCCCTTCAGCTTTCCCTTTCACAACCTCTTCTTGCGTCACATCCCAAATCTCCCTCTCCCAACTCTGTTCATCCTGTCCCTTCCAAACACATCTCCCCAGCTTCTTCCTCGGGAACCCATGCAGTCCATACATTTCATCCGCGTACCATTTTCTCTGCACGGGGATCAACGGCACGTTCGGGATGGAGATTCCACCTGGCGGCCACTGAAACTCGTATGTCGGCTCGAAGCCAGGTACCCATAGTCTTTGGACGCGCGCCAGACTTCCTACTTCATTGACATAGATGATGTAGACCATGCGGAGTCGGTTTGTACTCAGTTCTTCAGGGATGACGAGGCCGTCGCGGCGGTCCACGCGAGCAAATGGCGTAACGAAGTTCTTTTCGAGCCAAAGTGCCACTGTCCAACCGTTAGGATGAGGAAATGCGGAGAAGAATTCCAGCATGTCAATCAACCGCGCGCCGCAAAGCACGCCATTCGGCCACCGCGTTGAGTTGTTTAGTCGCCGTGGCGGATCCGGCGTAGCCACGTGAGCTGGCTTATAAGCGGTGCGTGCGAGGGCGCGTCGCACGTTCTCAGGATAGAGATATCGAGGAGGCGGAGAATCTGCAATGCGGCAATCTTCATCTGGGTCATGCTGAGATTCGGCAAGAGATGAGAATCTGTAGTCGGATAGGCAAAGGCTTGCCGAGCTTGAAGCACGGCGATGTCTGTCCAAAGCTAGAGGATCATTTGGAGACGAAGACCTGTTTGGAGTTGTTCTTGTCGAGGCTGGCTTGCGCGGTCGCAGTGAACGCCTCGTTGGAGGCTGAAGATCGAACGAGTTCTCGTGAGATCGAGATTGCAAATGACGCATAGCGTTCTAAGTTGACGTATTGTTTCAATAATCGTCAGTAACAAAGTTGTTCGACCTTCAACAGAGTTTACCAAGGGATTATAACATTCAGGCGCAGTATCAGGTGATTCACGGCGCATTCACGTCCAGTGAGCTCGTGACATTCTGGTCGTGGACAAGTCAGAATGATATTGAAAGTTTAGGGATTCTATCGCACGTGCTAGAATGTAGCAATCAAAGATGTTTTTCGTTCACGGCGCCTTTCCACGGGCAGCAGCGGAGTATTTGCTAAATGATGTGAAGAATGATGTGACGTCGGCAGTACTTGAAAACTCTGTATGGCGTGAATAGAACGATCCATTTGGCATGGAAATCGATTCTTGAATATTCTGGCATTACGTGTGATGCAATGCCTGTGATGCAACGGTAGGAGCCAAACCCTTGGCTCGCCATGTATCGTAGACATTTTAACTTCTCCACGTATTTTGTATTGGGACAACACCATGCCACAAACTACGAAAAATGACTTGATGGAGAACAAGCTCCAGTATCGGAAAATGCCTCGCTTGCGATGGGACGTAGTTGAAAACCTCGGAAGTGTGCGAGGGGGAATGAACGGCGGTATTCTCAAAGTCAAGACGTCGAGCGACACGCAGGGGCGTGTATGGATTGAAAAGCGCTTTCGCAAGAAAGAGTTTGAGCATCATATCCCACAGAAAGAGATACGTCTCTTGCACCAGGTTAGTGATCACCCAAGCATTACGACAATGGTCGACCACTTTCTGGACGAATCCACTTTCAAATCTAGTGTCTTTCTAGAATACTGCGATCTAGGTAACCTTGAAACCATTGTCGAAAATGTCGCCAAAGGTCGTGGTGTGGTGAATGAACACAAAATGTGGAAATGGTTCCTCCAGGTTACGCAAGCATTGGTATATTGTCATCGAGGGCCGAAGCCTGAAGATGACGTTGAAGCGTTGCAATGGGACGTAGTATACCACCGGGATATCAAACCGGCAAACATACTGCTCAAAAAAGAGTCCGATGAGATAGTGGCGAAGCTTTCGGACTTTGGGTGCGCGACATCGCAAAGCTGGACATGGCTGCGCAAATCAGACATCCATGCGGCGCATGCTTCGGCTCTGACTCTTGGATTTGATGCTCCAGAGTACCCGACTTTCAATGGGGCAAGTGATGTTTGGCAACTAGCATTGACATTTGCTTGTGCATGTACCGGGATGCTCAACCCACGGAGCTTGCGCAATCCTACGGGGCAAGGATGGCTCAGGCACAGGCCAGCAGGAAAACTTTATTCTGATAAGCTTAATCATATCGTGGCCTGGTGTCTAACCATTGATTTACAGCAGCGTCCGTCTGTGATGCCGATCTTGAAAAGACTGAAGGAAGATTACAATATCATGCAGGATCATCTGCCACTCGATACACGGCTTCTGGAAATCCTTGGCCAGGCACCAGACCAGAGCAATCGTGGCTCGCAGACAGATGGTGTACATAGCTACAATCAGCCGCAACATCACATGGCGGGCCAATACCCCATGCCTCATATAGGGGTGTTTCCAATAGTAAGGAACCATACACGTCGTGCTGGCGGTGATGCTCGTATGACTTCGGAGCCGATGATGCAGGGATTTGGACGTGGTATGAGTAACAATCATTTCGAGACGGTTCCAGGAGTTCCATTCGGCCAGTTCTCTCCTCATTGCCCTCCTGGGCGTGGAATCAACTCCATGGGTGCCATCCTGGAGGAAGAAGACTGGGATGATGGGTTAGATTTAGACGACGTAGGAATGCACCGGGCTTACGATTCCAGAATGTTTGGAGGCTTTCATCCACATCCAGGCTACTTCCCCCCCTTTCACCCACGAAAGCCTTGAGGGTGGCACGGTGCTTTTCTAGATGACGATGCAACGACCATTAGTATAGAATCAATGTCTTTCGTGTCTACCGACTATGCCAACCCCATGAATCTTCTAGCTGATTCACGGTTGCAGTTGGAGGAAATCCGTGAGTGTGCTCGCATGCGAACCATAACTCGCGCAAGCGCTCCTGGTCTTCTCTAAAAGTGAAGCGGTCGCCAACTATGTAGCTTAGCATAACAACAATCAGATACTGGCCAAGTAGAACTTACCAAGTGCGATGGCGTAGCAAGCTACAAATTTAGACGGAAATACCTTCAAATTCGACTGTGCAACGCCGCACAACGTGCGGACATCGTCTTGCACCATTTTGTCAACAACAGCGCGTGACTGCTTATGTGCTGGGCCCAACTGGGGGATGGTAGGATCGTGCACCACTAATAGCATATGAGCAAGAAGATTGTATTGTGTACCCATAACGTGGGTCTTCTCATGGAAGCGGATGTCCGGAAAATTTCTTCCGCTACCGTCGCGGTCTTGACGAAAGTAGAATGGGTCGAAGCTATCAGGGCGACATGTTCTCCAGGATGTGTTTTCTTCCATGAGCTGATTATATCGTGCGATGCCATGTCTGCCCTCGCCGAAAGCAAAATTGCAAACGTCGCCCAGATGCGCAATCGTACGGGTAGCCCAGACAGAGTCATTTGCAGGCTCAAGCGACCGATCAGCAGGAAAGATGTGAAGTTGGAACGCGCGCTGCGTCATCAAGGAGATCCATAGCTCTTGGCGGAAGGCGGCCCAGTAGATAGCCTGACGAAAGCTAGGTCCACTTGTTGCAGCGTAGGACTGTTCAGCGGCACGAATAATAGCCTGTGTGCCAAACAAATGGCCCTGAGGATCAGAGCCAGTGACAGAAATATTCATTTCTTCGAGCAGCCGCAGGATAATGGTAGCTGCTAGCAGTGATTCTTCCTTGATGGCTACATTGTCATTGAGTGCAGGGATCAATGTGTCGAAACAACGTGAATAGTATGCATCGGCGATGTATGGATCGAAGCTTGTCGTACGACTGAGTTGACGAGCGGAGAGCGCTAGGATAGCGTTCATCAGTGTGCTGTTCTGCTTTGCCCTTTGCACGACGTGGACGCCAAAATGGCATTCATTGTCGATCATATCGAAGAATAAGGCGATATTCTCGATGTAATGCTGCAACAGCATAGCCTCTTGCTCATGTTCCAATGGCCAGAGAATGGGTTCGCCAGGGGCTTGTTGATAGACGAACATACTATTACTGTCTTGATGGTCATTGTTGACGTTAAGAGGAGCTTCGTTTGAGGAAGGTCGAGAACCTGTTTGTGTCTGCACAGGCGAATCGACGTTGAGCAATGATAAAACCGTGAACCCGTCCGTTGGGGTGGCCAAGACCGGATCAGATGTACTATGTGAAAGGGGTACACTACCCGACGAACCAGGCGTAGATATGTAGAATGGCTCCGCGGGCGGACTGTTGAAAGGAGAGTATCCATCTTCATTATAGTGGGAACGGATCTCGCTCGACTCATCTAGAAATTGGACTACTCTACAGTGTTAGTTGCAAAGGAAAAACGTGCTAGCGTGGCGTACTTCGTGGAGGCAGAGAAACCCATGGCTGAGTCTCACTGAACTGTTCCGATATGGAAGACCGTCGAAAACGTCTGCCAGTCTCGTATACACACTCCTTCTTGGAGTATTCACACCTTGAGCATTTCGGGTGTTGTCCGTCGCCTGTAAGGATCAGCCAGCATACGTCGCGGCGAAGAGCGCTGAAACACTTACAACGGTAGTGGCGCGTGCGGCAACGGTTGCTACAATAGTCAGAGATAGTCGCTCATGTTGGTAACGATTTAGAGGCTCTTACCATGGCATTGGGGACGCGCGTGAGTGGTCAATTGACAGGGGACGACGCGTAGTCTGTGTGCCGCAGACTGCAGCTGTGCGGACCTTCCTACGAGAACTGGAAATGCGCAACGGCGAAGCGCGATAAGTCCCGAACAAGAAATGTCCGGCGACAAGACTGGCGAATGGACCACTCATCCGTCCTTATTTAGTCAGATCGATATTGTTGATCGCTTGCCGTCAGCCGCGAACAAGCGAAAACCCTGAGATAGCGGTGCGTCCTGCCCCGCTACCCCACACTTCATCACAGCCCAAACAGGCTGAGTTTCGCCGACATGGATGTGCCGCGGGATCCTGGGCCGACGTGTCTATGACCAAGCTATGAGTAGATAAGCGTGGTGACAAGTGTCGAGCAGCTTTACAGTGGTGCTTGCTATCTTTCCTCACTTCGTTTCCAGAATGCCTCACGCTCTGTCGACTGAACAAGATGTACCGAGCCTACATGGCGAGAAGCTCTTTGTGAATGATGGGTTACTTCGCCCTGATCAGGTTGGCGAGCTGATGCAATCATCGCCAGATCTCGCGGTAGAAGAGCTATGGCGGCGGTACAACGAAGACGGTTACGTCTTCTTGAAGGGGCTTTTACCCAGAGGAGATGTTCTCAAGGCCCGAGAAGAATATTTCAACATGCTAGCACCGAGCGGTGTTTTGAAACCAGGCACTCAGGCAATCGACGGCATCTTCGATGATACAAAGGATGCAGCGGATTTTCCAGGCATTGGTGCTGGTGCCGCCGATGGGAATGGAAGACCAGGGGCGGAGACTGCAGACAAATTTGTTGATCTTGCTCTTGAGGCACATTATGCGGAGTGGTACAAGGAGACATTCTGCAAGCACCCAGTCCTGAAAGAATTCATTGCTCGCATGACAGGTTGGGGCGACAACATCGTAGGTGTTCGAAGAAGTTTGCTGCGTAATAATACGCCAGGAAACAAGGCAATCGGAGTGCACTATGACCAGATCTTCTTGAGACATGGGGAGCCCACAAGCGTGACTGCGTGGGTTCCGATGGGCGACATAAGCTTGACTGGGGGTGGCCTGATCTATCTGGAAAATGGTACGCCGTTACTTCGTCCACAAACTGTTAAACTCATCAGAGCCCAGGTCACACGCTTGGCCAAGAAGTCGAGGCAGACTTCACCCGCAAGGCCAAGGAGAGCGGCCTCACCGAGGAGGAGAGCAAAAATGCCTTCAATCAGAACATGCTCTCGACTGGTCTCCTTGCTGACGGCCCTCGTGGGTATGCCGAGACGTTTGGTCGAAGATGGCTGGTCACAAATTATGAAGCCGGTGATGTCGTCCTTCACACCCCATACACTGTGAGTCGTGGTCTGCTTAGCGAACGTGGCTGACGAAACAGATTCATGCTTCGACACTGAATTACGACCCCAAGAACGTGATCCGCGTAGGAACAGACTTGAGATTTGTGGACGGAAGCAAGCCCTGGGACACGGTGAGTCGACGAGGCGTTGCACAATGCAGCGGCTGACGTTTGTAGCGATGGGACAAGGACTATAGCTTCAACGACGGAGTCTAGTCAAGCATTGTAGTTGAAGGTGACAATGAAGTCGTTCCTGCGTGTGCGCTTGACCCAGACCCTTGCCTTGCACGTGACGTTTGCACGTGACGTACAGTTGTCGTCACTTGCCATTTGGAAGGCAGTTGCGATCTGATGATGCCTTTCTCAACCTTCCCCTGCCCACCCCTCCCCACCCCTCCCCACCATCTCTCAAGCATTTCCGCACAATCCAGCCTCAATTTCTCAGCGATTTTTCGTCATCAAGCCTCACGCAGACGATTGCAAGCCATGGCGATTAGGTTCAGATTGGCATGATCTACGCGCGAGGATTGGGATCGGAGTTCCTAACAAGACCCACCTCTTCCGGCCGAGCCACACCTCGGCCCAGGCCGCTGCAAGGAGCGTCCAGCCTGGGAAGTGAGCTTCATCTTGTCAGGAAAACCATGTTCACAAGAAGAGCCATGACTGCGAAGACTATCCCAATCCAGGGAGGATGTTCGACTCCCACACATGTGCGATGATCTGCCGCGATTTGTCTGGTTCCGCACCGTCAGACCAGAGCAGAATGTCACCATTCATGCGAAGGTACCCAATCAGCGCCTGGGCACCATGTTGTGCGACGAATGCTTTTTCGGCCTCGAATCGGGGGCCTGGCTCGGCATTGACAGCCCCAGCCGTGCATGCAGCAGACTGTCTCCGTCTAGGCCTGCAGGCTGCCAGCCCGCACACCGGACAGCATCCAACGCATGGTTCGTCGCACACCAGGAGACGTTTTTCGCTGCTGGGGACCGGTTTGCACGGCACGCCCAATTAATATTGCAGGCCCAATCTGGCTATCCAGCAACCCAATGGTGGTGTTGCACGATGCAGCAGAACAAGCTTGACCAGCCAATGCTGATTTCGTGACCCTGCCCTGCTGGCTGAACCTTGCTTCGCATCCACGCGAGCAGGTTAGGGCGTGGCGCTATCGTCCTCGCACGCCGAACTGGGACATGCCGTTGGTCTGGTCTTGGAGCTGGCTGCAAGGTTCTCTTCGCCGGCCCTTCGCCCTTTACCCCTCCGCAATATCGCCGGATCGTTACTCGACGACACCGTGCCATGCCCTCTCCTCTGTCTGCTAGTCTGTGATAAGACTCGCGCTCGCCGCAACTGCTTCCCTGGTCCTGTTGACGCACCCCAAGCGGCTTGTCGCCAAGTCGCAAGCCATGAGAAGCGTCCGTCTCGACGTCCTGCATCTTTGACGCCACATACCCGTTGACTTCACGACCAACGCATCAGACTGCGACACGCAACATGTCCGCGTTTTCACCGGAGGAGCTGGCCTACCTGGAGGCACACAAACACGACTCGAGAGTCTCGGAGATTCACTGGGTGTACAGCGTGCCTATCGCTGCCGCCATCATCAGCACGTCGCTGCGGCTGTGGGCCAAGCGCTACGGACGCAATGGAATCACCCTCGACGACTACCTCATCCTCGCCGCAACAATCTGTCTGCTCGGACAATGCGCGAGCGGATTGGGCTATGGTCCGCCTCATGGCATGGGCCGCCATGTCATTGTAGTCTCCGCATATGACCAAATGATGGTCCGCAAAGGCGACTACATCTTCAGCCATTTCTACGACTTCGCCCTCGTCTTTGTCAAGCTCGGCATCCTCGCATTCTACCACCGTGTTTTTGTGCACCACATCTTTCGCCGAGTCGTCGTCGCGACTGCCGCTTTCATCATCGCCTGGGGCATTGGCATCACCGTCACGCTCTTCCTCGCTTGCCGTCCGCTCGCTGCCTACTGGGACGCAAACGTCACAGGAAAGTGTCTGGTCATGGTCACCTTCACATATTTCACCAACATCTCGAATTTGATTACCGACATCTGGATATTCCTCCTGCCGGTGCCCATGATTTGGCATTTGCAACTACAGACAAAGAAGAAGATGATTCTCAGTGTGATCTTCTGCATTGGTCTAGCGTGAGTCAGCCCGGAGTTGTGTTCCAAAGACGTTGTACTGATACCCGCGTAGCACCTGCGTGGTTTCCTCGATCCGTCTCACGATCATCCTCGGTCGCGGTAGTCCGGACTTCACTTGGTATTACGTTCCCCTTGGCGCATACTCTGTCTTCGAGCCACTTGGTGGCATTCTCTGCACCAACCTCCCCATCATCTGGCACATGATGCGCAAGCACAGGGCCGAGGTCAATGGCATTTCAGGCTTCAAGACACACTCCAACTCAGCCTCGGATGCTACTCCTACGATCGGCTCTCGACGAGAACGCTTTGCCATTCGTCTTGGAATCACCACACGCGATCGCTCCATGAACGATAGCGGAAACGGCACAATGATGGCCAGCACGCATCCAAAAGGGAACGATTGGCAGAAACTGGAAGAGTTAGAAGCGCAAAAGCCAGACCCAAAGATCTGGACAACCATCGAGAGGCTACCCGTAGAAGACTCGGACGAGGGTCCCTCCGAAGCGCCTCTCAAGCCAGGCATGAAGAAGACAGTCTGGAACGTCAGGAGATAAGCACACCATACAAAATTCGCTTCTTGGAATATTACTCAACTCTAACGATATCATGAACAAGGCAGGGCGCATAGGAGTTCTTCAGCGCTTTTTCGTATTTTCGCATCGGCGCAGACTTGCTTGTAGGACACAGCAGTGACGGAACATTGTGGATCATACATATACGAGCATCCCAGCAAGAGGAGGACTCCAATTTAATCACGCGCATACCCATCTTTCTTTCTTGATCCGATTTTTGTATTATATCGCACCGCTGCATGAGCAATTCCATCTTTTCTGATACATCAACGTCCATTCCATCGCTGTGGCCGAGGAAATAGGCTGAGCTGACTGACAAGGCAGTTTGTCCTCTCCGGAATCGGGGAGCGCGCGTAGTGCAGAGCTGACAAAGTGAGCTGACTTGCAGCGATAATTACCGATCTATGTCA
This sequence comes from Coniothyrium glycines, assembly GCA_025742365.1. Taxonomy (NCBI): domain Eukaryota; kingdom Fungi; phylum Ascomycota; class Dothideomycetes; order Pleosporales; family Coniothyriaceae; genus Coniothyrium; species Coniothyrium glycines. Next base: position 61,550 of record JAMXIJ010000041.1, on the reverse strand, counting down.
AATGGGGGTCGCCGACCCTGAGTGTCGAAATACACGGGCACCGAGATACACACCTTCGCGCCAACGCTGCAGCACTTCCGTCTTTGAAGTTCAATACATGAAACCTCACACCAGCGAGACCGCGTTCCAGTTCTTGCATCTCTGCAGATAATCACTATACATTACGCCCTATGAGATACTACTCCTGCTTTCATACTTCCATTACATATCCTCCACCTACTGCGGAATATTCTTCGCAACGCCCTTCCAGAACTCGCATCGCTTGCCGCGTCCACCCTCCCACTTCACCGCATCCGCCACGGTGATGACGTTGCTCACACCGGGATCCGCATACAGATTGTACTGCAGGTCCTCTGTCGCCTTGATTGGGGTCCTCACGCCGCCTGTCGTGTTCAAGTTTAGCAGCTGCGGGCTCTTCACGTCCCACGCCGGCCATGCAATCGGCGCTGCGTTTCCATAGCCTCCGTACGCGGGCACACTGCTATTCGCGACGCCGCCGCGCGCGTCAGACACGCTGATCACGGGCGTGTTCTTGATGATGAAGTTGCCCCAGATCTTGCGGAATGCGTGCTTGAAGCTTTTGCCCGGTGTGCTCGTTCCGGACCACAGCGCCTGCAGGTCGTATCCGTGATACGAAGGCGGGGCACTGAACTGGTATTTCCAGCCCTGAGGGAAAGCACCGGCGGCATAGTAGCTGGGGCAGACGAAGGCGTACTCTGCAAACACGTTGAAGACGCGCTGCTGGTTGCCGGACCCGAATTCAGAGATGTTCAGCGCGGTGGGGGCGCTGAGGCCGTTGGTGGCGAATTTAGGGACAGCTGGGTCCACAGGCAAGTGGTCTCCAGGGAAGGAATATTGTGCTTCGATGGCAAGTTTTTGCGAAGCAGAGAAGTGCGGGAAGGTGGTTGTCAGATAGTCGCGGAAATCCTGAAGTGTGCGGGTGGTTGGGGGAGACAGCGGGACACCTTCGTTGGCCATGTTGCCGGAGAGCACGCGTTTGCCTTTTACGGCAGAGGAGAGGATGGATTTTGTGAATCGATCCTTCACAAACGTGCCGTCTGTTACAGGGAGGAAGGCAAAGGTGCCAAAGGGCCCGGCTTCAGATACTTTGGCGCTGGCGTTTTGGAGGACCACGGAGTCGGCTGCGCGGAGGCAGGCGAGCGTGTCTTCAGCTGACGAGCAGCCTGCAGCCTCAGCGAAATTCTGGTACGCCTCGGTGGGTTGACTGTCGTTATACTTGTACTGGAATGGCACCCAGGGGCTGGCGGTGATGACGTTCTGGAAAAGAGTCTCATCCTGCTTGCCGCCATAGGCGAGAGCCTGGTAAAGGACTGCAGCCCCCCCGGCACTCTCACCTGCAATGGTGACCTTGCTTGGGTCACCACCAAACTTTCCGATGTTGCTCTGAACCCACTTGAGGGCGAAGTTCATGTCGAGAAGGCCGGCATTGAGGGCACCATCTTCCTTGACGTCCTCGCCGCCAAGGAAACCAAAGGCGCCAAGGCGATACTGGATGATGACGCTGATGAAGCCGTTGTTGTTGGTGGTCATGAACTCAGTGGGGTCGAGACCGGTAGCGCTGAAAAGCCCGTAGCCTCCGCCGTCTGAAGGAGTCAGTCTATCATGGTGCCACAAAAAATTTGACATCACTTACGAATCCAGAAGAAGACTGGGAGGTTCTTAGCATTGGCTGGCGCATACACGTTCAAGAACAGGCAGTCCTCTGTGCTAATGGCCGAGGTAAAGCCATACGCAGCAGGTGTCTCTGACGAAGCACCAGTCTGAGGGCAGACTGGTGGATCGGTCAAAGCTGCAACCTTGGTTTTGTTGGTTGCCGGGGCCTGAGGCGCGGCAAATCGAAGTTTCCCAAGCGGAGGAGCAGCATAACGTACACTGTGCGCGTCAGTTCCAAGATTCAATGGCCAATAACAGAATAGAGACGTACCCCTTGAAGACGTTGATGCTGTTGTTGGCATCATACGATCCCTCGTATACTGCGTAGCCCAAATCGACAACCGGCGCAGCTGCAGCTCGCGGGATTGGTTCCGCGCAAGCTCCAGCTGCTAGGAGCGCAGTCGCCAATGCGCTCTGAAGAACCTTCATCTTGGTGTCCAGTGATCCCAGCTCTTTACCACACTCGACAGCGTGAAGCGAAAGTCAAGTCCCAAAGGCCAGGAAAGCCGTTACGCAGTGCAGGTGAAGGCGAGATGAAGGGACCCAGGGCCGTGGGAACGAATCGAACGTTTGCGCAACCCAGACTAATCTAAACGGCAATATGCCCCAGTATATAATCAAGCGCGCATTCAATCTTCACAAGCTCAGCGCACGAGCCAGTGGAGACGTTTACCTTTCCCGAGGGTTCCTTTCGCTTGCTCGGAGCAATTCCAATGCAAAGCCGTAGACCTGGTCCTCATGGCGTTCGTCTGGACCGCCACGACACTGGCAGGCCCCGTGAAGCTTGATGCACCATCGTCCGCGATGCTGCACTTGGATATGAGCTAATGGATAGCAACGCCAACTTCAGCGTAGCAAGCGAGCGTGTTTACTACGCGGGATCGGTTAAAAGACGTCCGGTAGCAATGATTGGGCGCTTGTCACTCGAGATGGCGTGTGTCCCGCTACGTCGTCCGCTCCCCAGGCCGGGCCGCTCAAAGACCGTGAGGCCTCCGCGCTATCGAAACCGCACTGCGCCTCGTTCATGCTACTGTCTCTGTGTGCGCTGCGATGTCGCGGGAGAGTCGTTGGACATTGGGAATGCGACGCCCTTGCGTGACATGTGGTTGCGATGCCTGCAGTGCATGTCGACGCGAAGTTCAGCCTCGCCACGCGTCTGCCCTGCAAAATGACCGATCCCAGTCCCTCAGTGCGCGTATGGCGTGCTTCCCAGCGTCCAGGCACGTGGGCCCCTGTTGTGGTCGTTCATTTCCGGGTAATGAAGTTTATGCAGGTGCTTCGCTCAGCCTTGTCCTACCCGGCAATGCACCGGCTTGACTCGCAAGTGTCACCGCTCAGCGCCATCGTCAAACTTACCCTGTCCTAGGCTGTCCGTAGTGGTCACGACTCACCACGAGAGCTTTGTCTTGTGAATAGGTAGGTAGCCGATTTCTGTGAAAGTGTTGAAGGTGATGTCTGAGTCCTGACTATCCACGGCAACGTCGGGTGGTGTACAAGATCAGCCATCGCGCAACGCTTACCAGCCGATGCCGCCGCGACTGTGCACGACTTCTCGCGTCCGTATCGTGTGTCGAGCACAGCGTGCGTGTCGCTTGACTGTGTCGTCTGAACATACGATTGTTGCATTCGACAGCTCAGAGTGCCTGTCTTCAGAGGGAGCTGGAGATGTCGTGATGCAAGGCACGTGCCTGCGAGCTGCGAGGGGCTTCCTGCCATTGTCACTGGCCCTTTGGTTAAGACAAACTTACAGCCAACCACGCGCTTTCAGGGAATGAAAATCAAGCAAAACACAGAGCGATGATTCAATAACAGGGTGAACGTGGGAGCTTTATGGTCAATCCACAAGTCGTCGCATCCACACTCAAACTACGCCACAGCCAAACCCGCCCTCCCTGCGTCGTGGCGCTTCACAGTAGCGCAACCACATCCACGGACGTACATCACCAGAACAGAAGACTGGGAGCAAGTACAACATTTCAACAACCATACTTATTCATTCCCCTTCATGTGTCCTGTCTCCTATCTCAGAGCAATTCACGCACCTGTTGTCCCCTTGCCTTATCTCCCCCCCCACCCCCCGCCTCATCCCTTTTTTCCAATTCACCTCCTTCTTTCAATAATACCCATCCCAATTCCTCCTCCAGCCCGACTTGGCCGGATTGTTCCTGCTATATGGCTCGTACCGCCCATACCGCCCCTCGTTCGTGTTACTCCACCCCCCTGCTATCGCCGCTGAAGAAATTGCTGTAGTGGAACTGCCCGCCCCGGGATCCGGGCTGGTGCGAGTACATGCGGTCTGGGTAGTAGCCGCCGCCGAGATGGGGGTTGCGCAGGGAGTTTGGTGGGATCATTGCTTGGATTGAATGGAACTGGTGAGTGTAAAGTTTTGGGCTGGGGATGTGTTGCTGTGGATGGTGCGATGCGTTAGTGCGGCTGGAATGTGTAGATGCGGGTGGGTATGAGGAGGTACTGTCGGCGATGGGCGTGGAGGATTTATATACCGAGTCTTGGGGGGTGGGGGAGTGAAGAGGGGCGTCACCATGAGTAGGGTTGTCAGAGCCTGTGCGAAGATCCATCACGCTGTGAGTTGTATACCGCCATTGACGGTAAGTAGGTATACAAAGATAGCCGGGGAAATTCACATGCACTTCACCGTTGGGTGTACATAAAGCAGCCCTTCCATGTACACTTGAGGAATGCAGCATGCTTCAATATTTTAGATCTGTCTACGATATTCTCTGTGATGGCATCGTGGCTGTCGTGCTCGCTATGCCGCTGTCACTGTCACTGCTGTACTGCCTTCTTGCCTGCGTAGAAGCGAAGGGAAATCGAAAGTACCATACTTATACTTCAATACGGTGGCGTCGCCGGCACGTACATGGTGCAGAATGTCAATATAGATGTCGTCTCTTTGCGTCCTTCCATGCTCACTTGCGCTGCGCGAATTGAAAGATACTGCGGAACTGCTCAAACGGAAGCGATGTCGAGCTTGAGTTGGCGTGCCACTCGGCGTACTTCTCAATGAGCTTCGCTTCTTCGTTGTCAATGTCGGTCGGCGCAAGCGGGACTTCTACAATGCCTGTCGCGGTGTGCACCTTCGCCAGATACTCGATGCGACCTGGTTCTAGAGCAGGTGTATGCTCGGCCACCACTCCGTTGGTGCCTTTGACGACGTCTGCAGGGGATGCTTCAATCTCCATGGACTTGGACTCATCTGCGCGTTGATCATTGCAGTCGGCCTGAGATGTAGATGTGGATACCGCGCTTCCAGTCGACTGAGGAGTTGGCGCTGCTGGAGGTCCCGTTTTACTAAGGCCAAGGGTGAGCAGCTCGCTGTCAGACACTTGCGAGTTCCGCAAGGGAGTGGGTTTCCGGCTCGATGAACCGGATTTCTTTTTTGCTGAAGTTGAATTTTTGCCAAGAGCTTTTGACTTGGACTTGCCTGAACCGGGCGGAGTTGCTGTCGCTGAATCAGCAAGGCTTCCGTCGAAATTCATTTCCACGTCCTCGGAGAGATGAGTGTCCTGTCCTTTACGCCCACTAGGGACTGTCGCTTGTGTGCTAGGAGGATCCGTAGACGGTTTGCCTGTTCCCGCTACCTTATCACGCGACTTTCGGGGAGAAATGGCCTCATCGCGGATAGAACTGCTGCTCCGATCCTGCTCTTTGAGCAATGTAGAGGCCCGGGAGCTTCTTCGTAGAGTCCGATCCGAGTTTGCTGTGTAGACTTCCTGAACACTATTAGTGTCTTGGTTCGCTATAATGGACGGTCCAACGTCCATCATGCTAGTATCTCCATCTGCGTCCCCGGCTATGTTCTGTGGGCCTGTTAACTCGTTACATTTATCCTTGGCTCCATTCTTCTCCAATGCTGTCGTCTGCGGCTCCTTGCTTGTCTCGTCCTTGGAACCGTGGAGTACATCCGCTAAGACAGACCGGCGAGTACTGCGACGGGTGGCTATTCTGGGCGGATCAAGTTTTTCGTCTTTTGGCACGTCGAATGATGCTGAGCTCTGACTATCATTTTGAATCGTCGCGCCGTTAGCATCACTCGATGGCTTCTCAGCATCAAGGAGCGATGTGCGTGGTCTTCCTATCGCTCCGCCCAGGCGGCCACGTTTTCTCTGACCCACGGGCGAATGTCCATTCTTACGTTTGGCCAATCGTTTGTGTGAGCTGGGTGGTAACCGATCGAGATTCGATGGCACGGCCTCCGCCTCAACGGCCAAAAGATTTGCCTGAGCAGAATCTAAGATGGTCAACAAAGACATCCACTTCTGAGCTGGTCCAGGAGGTGTATTACATACCGGGAGACACATCATCGCTGAAATGAACGCGAAGAGTTGCCTGGGGCGGGGTCTGCACGGGCGAATCTGCTTCAAGCACCACAGCAGCGGGATCTGGTTCGCCTTCGGATGCCGATGGTGTTTGTACAGCGGCAAAGACCGACTCATCATGGTCAATATCGTTCAACATGTCGTTGGATAATTCTGGTGAAGCTGAGACCTCTTTGTGATCTGGCGCTGTCTCGTGTATTAGCATAAGAAGAGACAAGATTTGGACAGAAGACCTCGAGCCGCTACTCACTCTTCTCGGCTGAATTCCGTATTGCTCCAATTGCTCTGGGACCGACTTTTTTCTTGAAAGCCATACTCTTTCGCGGGTCCTGTCCTTCACGGGCTTTGCCTTTGGCAGAAATCGCCATGTCCTGGGGCTCTTCAGCCGCGCCTGCTTCAGCTTCAGAGCCTTCTTGGCCATTCATGGGTGCTTCGACACCTTCACCAAGAACGACATCAGTGGCTTGTGAACAACTATCTGTATCCGATAAGAAATCGTCTTCTAGCCTATTGTCAGCACATAGTGTACACTGCATTTCTTCGTACGCAAGAGGTGGAAGGCTGAACGCATGCGATGTTCGAGTGAAGAAAAGCTCGCAAAGAGAGACTTACCTATGGAACTCAGAAAGTCGCTAAAATCTATCGGGGAATCATCGTCTGGCCTATTGTCAGCGCATAGTATGCACATCGCGTCTCCATATGTAAGAGGTGGAAGGCTGAACGCGTCATGCGATGCCTGAGTGGAGAAACGCTCTCAAGAGACCATACCTGTGTAATCTAAAAATGACCCGAGCGAATGTGAAATTGACACCTCTGATTCAGACTGCGCGTCTGTCTGCAGCGGGGATTTGTTTCCCTGTTCGGCTTCAATCTCTGGCTCGATGGCTTGGCCGTCCTTTGCAGACAGTAGTTCTGGAGTCTGTTGAAGAGAGCGGGAGCTGTCGCCAGGCGGCATCGCACTATGTCGGGTGAGCTTGTCTGTATGAGAAGACACTTGAAGCGCGACTTCAGGAGCAGGTGACACTGCACGAATCACATGTCAGTCATGCAAGGTTAATTCGGACGACTTTATGAGCCACATACCATTAGAGAGCTGAGTCGCATTGTTACTATGCTGCGCATCTCCATTCGCACTGGGGTAGAGCACACCTGGCGCAGCCTCACCACGTGCGTTGTTGCGGACAGTTGCGGATGACATTGTTTTCCAGTTCCGATCGAAAAACGGCCACTTGTCCTGCGCTTTGTTTGTGAGAGAACGCACTCGCCGGTAAGCGCGATCTAGTTGTGAGAAGCCTTCTGTGGTGCGAATCATGCGACCGCTCTCGTTGATGGGCTCGTAGAGATAATTGTCCTTGATCCACGTAGCAAGGTCTTGATCATCTTGGTTTTCGCTCTCGCGCAGATAGCGATGGATATCGATTAGTGTTTGGAGATCAATGTGGCCAAAGACCTCCTCGGGCAGTACCCTAAATGGCGCGCTGTGGTCCGCAGGGTTATATGGAGTACCTACCTCTGGCGCCATGCTGGATGGTCGAAACTAGAAGGCCCTGCTATCGAGAAAGTCCGACCAAGTGGAGCTGAATTTTGTAGCGGTTTGTGGCCAGTATATGGACGAGAGCTGTTGTAGTCAGGTGGCGGTGGCTGCGGCAGGAAATATTTGATGCGATGCAGGCCCTCGGAGAGATGCTCGTGGAATAAGCGAACTACCGAGCGGGCCTGAATTTGATTTCCAGCTTCTACGCCCCACTGAAGCCAGCTGATTTTGCTGATGGCTGTGTCCAGTTGTCGTTGGCTACTGCTAGTAAAATGTATATGTGAGGGTGGTGGAGGGTGACACGAAAGGGTCTTGGCTCAAGCGTGACGTTAGCTTCGGGCAATGGTCGCTGTCGTCACGCACGACAACGGCCCTTTATAGAAGCCCCCAGTTGTGTCCTTGCAAATCCTTGGCAGGCAGCTAGTGGATTCCTATAATGGTGAATTATGTCGCATCCAAGGTCCTAAGAATCGATTCAGATGCACATTTGGGCTCTCAAGACAGCTTGCCTAATTAGGCTGTCTTACATCATCTCATGGACCCCCCAGAGCGCATGATGTACGTACGGCTTCACGACGCTGGATTGTTTGCCGGAACTTAGTATGGAGGCCATACGCGATCCGGGTGCTTGTGCAAAGAGTGCCTGTGCAAAGAGTGTAGGCCTTCACATGATAATCGATGAGAACGAAGAATGTTCAGGTGTACATCTTCAATACTAAGAGCAGTGCCATACCTAAAAAATCACAGCCTGGCGACTTGATCATGTGCTTTGGCAATCGTCATTGGCATTTTATTCAAATACAAGTACTGCAAAACCGAACGGGTATATGTTTGAAAACGACTGAGCCTTGTCCAATATCCTGACCAATCCGGCGAGAAAGTTTCCCACTGGTACTTAAAAGCGCAGGAATTGTCTCGCAGCCTCCCAACGTGCCGTCCATAATCATTGCCCGTTGTAAGATTCTAAACAAATGGCGGGCGACACCGAGGCATTTGGCAACCCAAGTTCCTAGGCATGAAGCTTGAAGGCATCTAAAGCTCTTCCTCCACGTCAACGGCAGTGGGGGAGGCAGGCTGAATATTCTCCTCGTCACTGTCTACGCCGACCTTGAGCACGCCTCGCTTAGCTGGCGTTGGCTCTGTGAGTGTAGCGTCCTCGAAGTTGTCCATGGTGCTGTCCTCTTCAGCTGCAGATTCTTGGGCTGACTCGAATACGCCGCTTTCGTCCTCTTCTACTTCATCTGGCATATCTTCTTGAGTTGGAGTATCGATTTTCGGAACATCGACCTCGCCATTTGCGATCTTCTCAAACCGCCCGTCAACAGTCTTTAGAATCTCGTTGACATCTGATCGCAACTCTCTCTCTTGTTTTGACGGTACCCGGATGTGCTGATCATTGGTCACTCCACCCAGGACCTGCATGTAGGACTTCTTCATATGGAGGTAGATCTCATCGGCCTTGGTTTCCATGGATTCTTGCAGGGCTTTACACATCTGGTCCAAATGATGTTCCACAGTTCTAATGGCCGCATTGAACATGTAGTGCCGGTGTTGCTCAACATGACTCATCATGTTTTCTTTCATCCTCTTATAGCTGCCAGGGCCGTGCTCGGCTGCGCATAAGCCGTATGCAGTCTGCATGGCATTGGCGATAGTCGGCGTGAAGTCACGATTGGCTTCACGCTGCAATTGTGTCATTTGCTCAAGGAGCACAAGACCAAGATCGCGGAACAGCTGTTCGTAGGTGTAGATCTGTTGCTTGAGCAGGGAGACACTGGCTAAGCCAACGCCATTCTCGCGCGCCCGCTGCTCAACGGCCTCGTGAAACTTGTGCAACAACCGTCCAGAGTTGGCAATGTAGGCTTGGAACGCCTTTGGCAGACGAGTCTGGAACGCACGCTCCCAACCTGTTGCGAGCCTCTTTAGTATCGGATCGACAAGATCGGCATTGAAGTCACGATGTCCAGCGCTTGAAGACTGATACACGCCATCGCGTCTTACCACAGCTTTGTAAGTCATGTAGTGCAAACCACCCTGATCTCTCATGCCCCATGCGTGAGCTGTCTTTGGAGCAGCCTCTTTCGCCTCGCAGATGAGCTCAGGCAGCTTGTCGAAGATCTGGTGTTTCATCTCGGTGCGCATCTCGTTGATACATGCGCGAATAGCTGCTTCAAACCCATTCTCAAGCCCTGACAGCCTCCGCGTGAGATACGTGACTTGTTTACGCTTATCTTCATCAGTCATATTCAAGCCAGTCCCGTCATTGGAAGCCCACAGATTGAACGTGGTTAGCAATTGGCAGACATTTACCAAGAAGGTACGACAGCTCTGAACACGCCCGCCCTCGGTCAGTTTCTTGCAGTGGGCTTGGAGTTGAGGGATCTCCGTCTCCTCGGGTTCGATGAAGCCAGGCACGGGATCGTCTTTGACAAGGCGTCCGCACATCTTCTGGTACGCTCTGCTGCTGACGCAGAATACTGGCAGTGACTTCGCCACTTGATCGTAATCGCGCATATCTTCATCGGGATTGAAGTTCTCTTCATCTTCTTCAGCAGCGTTCTCTTGGTCAATCTCTTTTATCCCAGCTGCAAAATCCTGTTGGATCGCCGTTTTAGAGTATTGGTTGCGTCCCGCGATACATATACGATTGATCTTGGCTTTAATCTCAGCGATCTTGGCTTTGTGCTCGCTGATCTTCGGTCGCAGTTCCTCGATGTCTTGCTTGATCTTGATTCCCTCACGCCTGGCATTTTTCTTGCTCTCTCTGAGTTCTTTGAGCTTGACTTTCACATCCTGTTCGGTGAGCGGAACCCCCGCTGGCTCGAGCAAGACCACATCATCGTCGTCATCCGAGACCTCCTGATCAGAGGCAAGCCAATCGTCATCGGATCCTTCTTGCGATGTTCGTCGACGCTTCTTCGATCCACCGTCGCCGCTCTTCTTTCGCTTGTTCACTTCGGTCCTTGGAGCAAAGACTGTTTTGCCATCGTCGACTTTTTCCTGTAGATCCTCCCAAGTTTCGATGTCGTCTGCGATGCTGGACAATGCAGCTTTGTATACTTGCTGGGACTCCTTCAGATCGGCTATCTGGTTCTCAGTACGTTCGATCTCTCTTTTGTGCTCAGTACGCTGTTCTTCATATTGTGCAACATCGTCCTCCAAGTCCAAGCTATCGATGGCTTCGGTGACAGAAATGTCGTCAGTCTTTGAGCAGATGAAGGTCACGCTAGAGAAACCACCGTCATACTTGAGCTGACGTTTGAACGAGTCCCCAAGCAATGTTTTCGCTGCTTTGTCATCCACTGCACGATTTATTGGAGCAACGATCCACAATCCTGTGCATTGCTTCATGTAGCCCTGAGCCACAGCAGCACGGGCCGCATTGGAGTCGTGAACCTGTTCGTTGTTAGCTGTGGCGCCCAGTTCTGCCTCGGTCAACTCACTCCTGGTAGGTCTACGATGACCGCGCCGGTCGAGAGCGCAGGACTCTTTGTGTAGATCTTGACAACCTTGATCAACGGCCAATACTCCATTTCCATGACCCTCATTCTCTTGACCTTGTCTTCCGCACCATCTTTCCCTTTCGCGATGACCTTTTCCTTACTGTCTACGTAATTCTGAAGTTGCGCATAAAATCGGCCGGGCTGTGAAGTCTTGATCTTTTTTGTGGTGCCCAAGATGGCTGATACCGCTCCTCGCGACATCAGTTCAGGAATGGTGCAATCAGCCAAGGCATCTCGGGGAACCTTTGGGTAGACTGAATGAAATTTAGCCCATGCAATGCCAGCGTCTGAGTTTGGATCTGACGCCTCGCGCAGGAGAGTGCCAGTCTCGGAAAGAAACTCGTTCATGAGCACAGTCAGCTCTTTCTCCCAGTCGGTGCGCTCGATGAATTCAATCTCAGCGCGATATTTGGCGGTAGGATCGGAGCTGTCATTCCAGGAAATTTCTGTGACTACAGCTGTGCATGCACGCATACAATTCGTGGGGACAAGACGCTCTTCATCCAGCATCGCATTGATTACGCTGCTCTTGCCTGCGCCAGTGTTGCCCACCACACCGACGACTGTCCGTTTTCGCTCTGCTTGGGGTAGGAGCTTCCCGATTGTTTGCGACCAAGACTGCGCATCTTCATTAGACGCAGCGTACAAAGAGAATTTGTCCTTGAGATCGGTCAGCACTTCAATCGAGCGTGCGACACCAGCTTCGAGAAGCTCTGGATTTTGCGATTCGATGATTGTTCGAATGTGCCGGTCTGCCAGCGCAGGTTCCTCAAGCGGCTCGGGGCTGGGTTCGCGCTTAAAGACGGTATCTGGATCGAATTGACGTGACGCTTCTTCATCTTGAGCTTGATGAGGAGGCGAGTCTCGAGATGGCGAAAGAGAACGGTCTTCAACTTTGACTCCGTGAGAAGTTGGAACAGTCTGAGCCGGCAAGGCAGGCGAACCAAACAGACCATATGAGCTACGTGCCGCAGGTTCGAGGTGAGGTTCGAGGTAAGGTATGCTGCTATGGAAATAGGGCCTTGGCGAGCGAGATGTACGAGGGACAGGTGACGGTGATGAGTGACTTGGCTGTTTGGTAGCCCATGGCGTCGTCGCTTGATTTGCAACAGGTGTTGCGGGTTGTAACAATGGGTGACCGGGATGCGCTGTGATTGGTGTTTTGGGTGTTCTGTCACTGTGAGGAGCCTCGTTGAGCTTTTCATCAGGCAGTTCATGGTCCGTACTATGCTGTTCGACATGATCAGGACAAACAGCAGCTGGTGGATGATTTGTGGCAGTCGATTGGTTTCCAGTCGTGGCTATGAATAAGCTGAGAGTGTCCTCTGGCTCTAGAAATGATTTGACGATGTCAGACTGATCAGCAAAGACATTCTTGTGTCTTAATTGGAGCCCTTGGACGTTGTCCCATTTTAGGTAGGTTTCTTGAACAAGTTTGATTGAAATTTTCTGATGTGAGTTAGCGTGCTCGTCTTGATTGAACGGAAAACTCTTCTCAGTACTCACACCATGGCCGAGCATCCAAATAAAATCTCCCTCCTGGAGCGATGCCTCTGGTGATTTCTCATGTTTCAGTACCCCGATCCAGCATCGCTTCGGCTTCAAAGGCTGCTGCGGAGTGACCTTGCTGGCTCGTGCCTGGAACGCGTCCCAATCAATGGGAGACATGAGGCTGTCACTTGTTGCTATCATATCTGACATGGCTGGTGCGAGTCATGGAACGCTATTAAGGCATGGATCTTCGCATTCAGCAAGAACTTCGCATCTAACTCTGAGGCAAAATAGAGTTGTTACAAGTCCAGTGATATGGAGGCGCGTTCCGCCGGGTCCATGTGCGGAAAGATGTGGATGGTGAGGATGATAACGTGCCGCAGACGCGACGCGGCTTCCCGGCTTAGGGTACCGTAAGTGACGTCGGCACTCGCGCTACGGTCTAACGCGCATAGATCTACTAGTACATCCTAGTACTACTTTATGTAAAAAAAGCTATATTTTAGAGATATCTCTAGTATATTTTAAATAAAGTATAGTAGATGATAATTAAAGACTAGTATACTTATTACTAAGCCTAGATAAGATAAAAAAGATAAACTATTTTTTAAATAATATAAAATAAAATCTAAAAAGGAGTTTAGAAGTAAAGAAGATTAGAACTTTGATATTTCTTAAGAAATATAAAGTACTTTAAAAAGAATATATTAATACCTTTTTTAAGAAAAATTAGGTTTTAAAATACTTACTTCTTAATAAGTATGTATAATAGTTTATTAAAGATCTTAGAAAAATAGTTATAAGTATAAAACTATTTTAGGAAGTACTTCTTAGTATACAATTAATAGGATCCTACTATACTTAGTAAGTGAAATTAAGACCTGTACACGTTTGACAGTAGCGTGCGTTTAGGCGTCGGCGCGTCGCCGTCACTTACGGTATCACGTGATGAGACTCAGCTCGGACCACCGCGTGCTTTCAGTTCTTAAATGCTTATCCTTCACGGCTTGCTGCCATCTCCGCATATATCAAGCTTGCATGGTGATGTTCATTCTGCTGCACGAATCTCGTGGTCGATTTTTGCGGGATACTGTGCCAGAATCGCTCTTGTAATGGTTCAATTCAGAAGTGGAGGATGCCTCTTCGTCCATGGCCAGCTTATCACAATGGAAACGCGCACAAGTGTGTGTCCCACTGAAGCTCCTCACCGAAGTTCCGAGCAATTGATTCTGCTTCTCTCATGCACAATGCATTGTCTTTTCTTTGTTGAGGTTTGTGCTAAGTTGAGTCAGCCGACAATGTGTCTGTTCCATACATAAGCCCGCTGCTTTATCTGATTGTCTCAATTCGTGCTGTTTACAATGCTACGCCTCGCAACATGTATACTCAAGCGTGCCATTTCGGACACACTTCAGCAGAGAGTCACACCTCATACACATAATATGGCTGACCAAGCTCTACCTACGGACAAGCGTACCGCTCCGAAAAGTGATACAACCATCAATGAGGTGATTGTGGCCTGCAACAAGAAGGATCGCTTCAAGCTGCTGGAAGATGATGACGTCCTGCCAGCGAACCTAGACAACTCTATCCATCCCGTGTTCAACTTTGTCGATACTGACGGACCTATGCAACAGATGCTGCTGCTCGCTTCGCATTTTCTCACGCATGACTCTTTGCTGGTCTTCTTCATACCACTTTTATACGGCCGTGAGCTGACGAGCAGCATCAGGGGCAACAACAAAACCTACCTTTCTGATCCTGCAGCTAATGTATCTGCAACAAAGAAAGCTGAGTACCTCAAAGGCGTCCGCGAAGCTCTTCACTGTCTGGGCCACAGCATCGAGTTCCGGTACGCCGATCCTGGTAAACGAGTCTATGCACGTACTCTACTTATTAACAGAAAGCCATTGCGCACGGCAGACTGTTCTCCGCTGTTTCAAAAAAGATACTCCTGCCTCATTGAACTTGCCGAGTATCTCGGAAGCTTTTATAGTGATCCTGACGGATACGCAGTGGCTTCACGCTGCGCACAATTTCGTCACGACTTTCTTTTTGCGACCACACTGGTTCATGAAATTGTACATGCTGTCGGCGTGATGAAACGAGGTAACCTTACCGAGCCACATATTCGAGCTGACTGCCCCGAGACAGAATGGGGATTTTCTTGGGAGCATTTCATGTTTGGTACAATTATCAATCCACAAGACCGCACTAGACCCGGTACCTTCCTGCTTATGCGCAAGATATGGGCAGACCACAAAGCTGCTGCAGAAGCTGGAGGAAAGGAGTACTGTGATGTGTCCATGTCCTATATCGCGCAATGGTTCCGTAAGGAGACGTGGGACATCATTGCGGAACACGGCCCGACTGCCATTCCACTGCCCACCGTCCACTTCAAGATCCAATCTTCTGATCAGTATGGCGCATGGATCGTCTCAAGCGATGATGCCAACCTGCTCCCTGAACTGAAAGCGCTTCAGATGCAATGGCATGAGCGTTCGCCACCATCGTCACAGTCTAAAGCACAGAGTGCAAAGAGCATATCTCACATGATTAGATGGCGTCTGCTAAACACGGAGCAGTTGCAAAAGGACAACGTTACGACCGCTGTGCGTATGCTCGAGCGTGACAAGTTCCGTCCAAGCTGCGGGCAAGCAAGGCAGAAAGGTGAGCATGGAGACAAGGTACATGCAATAGCAAAGCCAGCCTCGCCAGTCACGGCTCCAACCACGAAGCTTATTGCTGTATGCAGAGCATCTTCTCCGTCGACACAGATCGCTTCCAAGAAGCGAGATATCGACGATGAAGATTCCTGCGACTGTCCACGGAAGAAACTTAAGCAGTGAGAAACTTATTCACCCGGCATCACATTCATGCCATACAATAATCGAATTTTTTGAGAGCATAATTATGCCGTGCTCGATTCTGAGCTTCAACCATTGCGACGCCCAAACATGCCAAAAACGCCAGAATATGAATGCCTCACAAAGAAAATAGCTCTACGCTCCTAATCGTCCCACTCTTCGTCCAGGTTATCGATCAAGCGGTTCTCGTCCTCGTTTCTGCCGCCTCTCCTCCCACCGTCCCGGTCGCCATTGAAACTTACACGGTTATATCCGCGTCGGCTGGGTAGGAAGCGCGCGCAGGACGAAGTGAGAATAATGAACATGTCCTGCGACATGTTAGTCATACGGTAGGTCTTGCCATACAGACCTCTGGAAATGGGCCTGTTGTGCCAACTACTCACCGAGAAGAACCCCCATATTCCCGCCCACATTGCGTAATTCGGCAACTGTCTCCATCCGCGCTGGTGCATCACGGTCCGCTGGTATACGCAGCCACCCGCGAAATAGACAGCCACGGCTATCATGGCAATTACGCCAAATACGCCGCCTGGGCCGAGTGCTTGTTTCTCCGCGTGTACGCCACCACAAGCGCTCGCAGACCGCCCCTCGAAGAAATACGTACACTCGTCTACCGCCGCGACAAAGGATATGCTCGTTTTGGCCAAAGGATCGGAGTCGCAGAGGAGGGAGATGACGGTAGTTTTGCGGCGCTTGGTGTCTGTTTTGTCCTTGGACGGCTTCTTCTTCGGCGCGTCGTCGTCGTCGTCGTCGTCGTCATCGGGGTCGGAGATGATTTCGCGGGGGAGGGAGCGCGACGATTTGGGCGAAGAGGGGCAGAGTGAGCCGCCGGTGTAGTTTAGAATGAGTTTGCGCCCGCGGAAGATGGGCTCGGAGTTTTCGAGGCTGGTGAGGTGGTTAGAAACTGTGTTGTGGTAGAAGCTGCGTGTCATGCTGCGGTGCTTTATTGAATGGAATGGGACAGACTTACCCTATAGCATACTGCTTATCCTTGACCTCGTAGTACGCGCTCACATTCTTCCACAGACTCTTGTCCAGATCCTGCACATCATCCAGCTCCTCCACCACCGGGCCGCAGAAGTTGATGGTGAAGTTGGCGCCGTAGTCGTAGCCTCGCGCATGCCAGCTCCCTTCGCTGTCCTCTTTTTTCTTATTCTTGCCGTCCTCAGCCGGCGCCTCCCTGTGCAGGGGATTCAGGTCAAAGAAGCGGTTCGTCGAGGGCGAGATGACGGTGCACGGTTTGAGCGGCTTGTCGTCGGCGGCCAGCACCTTCGCAGCCAGCATCGCCAGCGCGTAGTATGTGCACGACTTCATCGTGCAGACATGCAGAGACGGAGCGACTGTAGCAAAGAGATGCGCGCTGCAGATGTCGGTACTGTGCTCTCATGAAGCGAAGCGCCGCGTCAAGCTGCCTGGCCGGCCCGCAAGGCAGGCAGTCAATCGCAACACGTTTGCTTCGGAGCGGCGGGCCCATGTCAGCGGCTTGTCCCACCTGCAGGAACAGCGGCTCGATGTGGTTAGTATGGGCTTGGCGGGTTAGTGCGCGTCATGACGGATTCTCGACATCCGGGTTGCTTCTTCATCGTCCCATCTTTTGCTCAGCCAGAACGGCAGCAGCGGAACGATCCTCGACCAAGGAGCCTACCTATAATTGAGCGACGCGCGCCGCTTCATTGCATAGCAGGTCTTGGAAGTCTTTCCGGTGGTTTGTTGCGACAGCCTGACCCCCTTTTGAGAAGTTTGTTTGTGTACAGGGTCTAAGAGCCGGGGATCTGAACATCACACATCAACCATGGCTTCGAACGGCAGGGCAAAGAAGGACGAGAAAGTCATCGCAGAGCAGCCTCACGGCTACGAATTTCTAGGACCGTATGTTGTCTCCATCATTGTCCTCGACAAGCATCAAGCTAACATTCTTCAGCCCTGGAGCTTTCATCATCTCGTTTGGTCTCCCAGTCTTGGTCTATGTCTTCACTTTCCTGTGCAACGACATCTCAGGATGCCCGGCGCCTTCTCTGCTTCACCCTTACAGCCTCGATCTCGAGCAGCTGAAGAAAGAAGTTGGCTGGACTGGTTTCTCTGGCCTGCTCAACACCAATGCTTTCTTGGGCACGCTGGGCTACTACCTCCTCAGTTTGACGCTCTATACCTTCTTGCCAGCCGAGGAGAGCCAAGGTGTCGAGCTTAGGAACGGTACCAGGCTCAAGTACCGCTTCAATTGTATGTCACGTGGCCGATGCTGAAGCACAAGACTGACATGCGGCAGCCTTCTATTCCGCCATTTTCATCATTGCTCTTCTTGGAGCCGGTACGGTGGTCTATGGTGCTGAGTTTGCTGCCTGGACCTTCATCACCGAGAACTACATCGGCATCTTGACTAGCAACATCCTCATCTCGTACTTCTTGGCTACCTATTGCTACGTTGGCTCTTTCACCGTCAAGCACCCCAAGGACCCGAATCAGCGCGAGCTGGCTGCTGGAGGCCATACCGGCAACATGCTTTACGACTGGTTCATCGGCCGTGAGCTCAATCCTCGCATCGTTCTGCCCATCTTCGGAGAGGTCGACATCAAAGCCTGGTGCGAGCTCCGCCCTGGCATGCTCGGCTGGATTATCGTGGACCTCGCCTTCATCATGAAGCAATACCGCAACTTTGGCCGCGTGACCGACTCGATCATTCTCATCACTGCCGCACAAACCATCTATACCTTCGATGCCCTGTACATGGAACCCGCCATCCTCACCACCATCGACATCATCGCCGACGGTTTTGGCATGATGCTTTCCTTCGGTGATCTCGTCTGGGTGCCCTTCACCTACAGCATCCAAGCCCGCTATCTGTCCACCTACCCGGTCGAGCTCGGTCTCAAAGGCATCGCCGCTGTCCTCGCAGTCCAAGGGATAGGCTACTACATTTTCCGTTCCGTCAATAACGAAAAGAACCGCTTCCGCACCAATCCAGATGACCCACGCGTCAAGCACCTCAAGTACATTGAGACTGCTGCTGGCTCCAAGCTCCTCGTTTCCGGCTGGTGGGGCACAGCCCGTCACATCAACTACCTTGGTGACTGGTTCATGAGCTGGTCCTACGTGCTCCCCACCGCGCTCTCCGGCTATGTCATCCGCGATGTCGCTCAGCACCCTCTCACTGCTGCACAGCAAGATGCGTACTTTTTCAAGAACAGCTACGGCACATACGTTGTCCCCGGCGAGGCCAAGGGCTGGGGAATGATCTTCACCTACTTCTTCATGGTGTATTTTGCAGTCCTGCTCATTCACCGAGAGCGACGTGATGAAGAGAAGTGTCGACGCAAGTACGGCAAGGATTGGGATAGGTATGTTGAGCTTGTGCCGTGGAGGATTGTGCCTGGTCTGTACTAGACACGTTGTTGTCATGTCAGATGCGAAGGTTGCAACGCTACCACATCACGTGCACTGATGAGGTTGAAGACGTGCATCCTATACGGAGGCGTGTTGTGCTACCGCGAGCCGGTCGAAGACACTCACCGCCTGCTTCTGGTTTTGTTCCGCAGATGTATTGATAGTAATTGTACACTACTTGCTCGACAAGGTTGAAAACGTTCATCTAGAGATAATTTGGTGTTGATGAGGTGTACCGCTATTGCTGGAGCAATTGAAGACGGACACCACGAAAAAAAAAGATAGGATGTAGAAAATAATGTATAGTCTCACAGGAAAATTGTGGTCGCAAGGCGTGGTTGTTGACGGCATGTGTGCTGACCACAGGAAAGTGGCAGCACGCAAATTTCATAGTGCCTATGTATGGCAGTTTTCGGAATCCAGGAGAGCGCACGTGATGTTTGAGATGATGAAGATATCGTCAAGCCCTGCGCAAAAAGAGCCCAAGGAATGATGCCAACATTCCGGTCATGAGGGACCTATTGTGTGTGAGAATTGGCGGAGTTTAACAGCCCCAAAAACCACTGATCTGTGACCCCATCAATCTCAAGTCCCGCTCTGGCCAATCCCGCCGCGGAACATGCCTGTCCTCCAACTTGACATCGTCGCCTCTTAAGACCGCGTGCCATGTGTAACCAGCCACACTGTAGCCATGCGGCTGGGGAAAAGAAAAGTCCACGAGGCTGCCACACGCTACCTACCCGGGCCTTTCACACACGTTTCCCGATGGAGCCTAGCTCGCTGCGACCAGTGCTCGCCAACAAAATTGGCTCGCGCTGGAAATCATCCTCCAGGCCTGGCCAGCGGATCGCAATCGCGCGCGGCCAAGCAGGGTGCTCACGCCCTCGCGTGTCCCTGTGGGCGTTACCGCTTCTCTAGATTCTCGCATGTGCCGGGTGTGTCGTGGTCGCTGCCATCATAGCGCGTGCATTGCGCGAGAGAATGGCTGCGATGGGTATGCTGAGTGGGGGTGAGGGTAGGGCGATACTGGGAGGGATAGGTGCATGTATTGCAAGGCTCTCGCATCCAGGGCGGTGCTGGGGTGGAGGAACAGTCGACCGCGCGGGAAAGACGGGTGTCGATGGGGAAATGTGTTTTGTGGCGTGGAGTCGACGCGGTCAGGTGGTTGTTGGTTTCATAAGATGAGGGGTTTCCCGCCATGCGAGGTGTGAACCTGTACATGTATTCATTCACATAGTACGGCCCGTTTCTAGTGTCTTTTCAAATTATTTGTACAGAGGTAGTGGCTGCTGCGGCTTGTCTCTATTGACGCTCACTGTGCAGCTCTGCGCGTACGGAGCTTGGGACGTGCCTTACGAGGGTTTCGACACAAACTACACATTTGCTCGCTCGCGCTTTGTCTCGCCTGTCGTTCTCGGATGCATACGTGCAGTCCTTTGCATGTACGGGTTCACTACGATGATAGTGTGCTACTTGTGGCTTGCGAATGAGACCGCGACTATTAGTCTCAAGGACATTAACATCGGGTCCTACACCATTCGGTAGGACGATGCAGCAATTGACCAGTTGTCCAGTTTCTTCACATACCTGACGTTTTGGTCGTTGGTACGTTGTTCTCGCAGACAATTTGTATATGGGATCTGTATGCCGACCCGATGTAGCAGGGCTTCTACTTCCTCACCTCCAGCTTCCACACCTTCACTTACGCCCTTAGTGGCCGCACATATCTGCACGCCTGACTGCGTCCCCTGCAGCTCCTGCACTCTATTTACTACTCCACCGCCACTAACCTTCTCTTCCTCGTCACTGTCGTCTTCTAGAGCATTATGAACTCTAGATGGCCGGCTGACCGCTTCGAGCAGTGGATCAACTTTAGCATACATAGATTAAATAGTGTCAAGGTCCGTAACTATAGCGAGGAATGCGGTGGCGCGAAAAATGGAGGTCTCTAGGACGGAGGAGGTAGGAGAAAAGGGAATCGAGCTGGATGATGCTAGTGATACATGGGAAGGTGAGGTCAGTAATATCGACGATTTAGTAACTGAATCCATTTGTCATTCCTTTTCCAAAAAAGACATTCAATATCTTTGCAAAAAAAAGCTCAGAAACATTGCTGTTCAAATCTAGGGTGGTGTGGCCTCTCTGCCCCACTGCACCACCAAGCCCCCCATGGAGTCTGCTTATGAACATGTTACAGTCTTTTTATTAAAAGACTCTCGAGAATTTTGAATTATATAGATATCACACCGCACGTTTGTCTGTAGGAGTGCAATATTAAACTGCTGTGTGCGCGGGAACACACTTTCACCTTCACCGCAGGTAAAAAAAATCCTTAGCCTGCAAACGAAGGGCTTGTACACACTCTACTCAACTTTCGATTTCAAAGCATCCGGCAAACTACGCACACTTTCTTAGTCACCAGCACTACCAAGACACCACATCGCGCCCATAGCCAGCGCCTCACCACCACAAACTTATCTCAACACAGTCCTTCCACATCCTCCCAGCATGCCCAAACAAGCGAGGCGCGCCGCCAAATTCCACGGGTATGCTCCACGCCTACCCGTGCCACCCACCAAGCACATCACGTTCACATGTGAAGACGAGCGGCACGGTGTCGACATCTCGATGGGCATGACCGCTTCGGAGATCTCGGCCATCATCTGTGCGAAGGTGAACGCCTACGAAGTGCAGATCATGGACGAGCGCGGCCACAAGCCGCAGCTAGGGTACCGTCACCTCAAAGCGAACGGTAAGCTACGCGTCACCAAGATGGGTATCTCCGGTTTGCCTGTACAAGAGAGCGCCCAGAAGCAGAAGTCGCGCGAGTTGTTGGCCAAGGTAGTGGAGACGTGGAAAGTGGAGGATACGGGAAAGATCTGGCCGAGCATGATGGCACCATCGCGGGTGGATACAGAGGGCAAGGACGTGATAATGGAGGGAGAAGAATGGGGCAAGGAGTTCGTCAAGACGCTGTACATGCTGAGTCGCATGGTGGCGAACCATGCAGATGCGATTGGACTAGTCGAGGAGGAGATCCAGCGGAGGATCAATGACACGTCAGACAAAGGCGCGGGCAGGAAGGGCGTCATCCTGAAGGATCTGAAGAGGGTCGTAGAGGCGATAAGGAAGGGGCGTGAAAAGAGCAAGGCGATGCAAGATGAGCTGTGGGTTGCGAAGACGGAGGAGGCGATCGAGAGGGTTGAGGAAGATATGGATATTGCGGGAGTAGAGGAGGATGTGGAGAAGACGGAGTGGGCTTTGGTGCTTAGATAGATGGCAGGAAGTACCGGTCGACGAGCAGGACCGTGGGAACAGTCAGTGTGTGGTGGAAGTCCTTCCGGTGTATCCAACTTAGCCATGTCTTGTAGGCTTTGAATGACGGTTGATCACGATATCAAAATGAGTGCATGAGAAAATGATTTTCTCGCTGCATATTGAGAGAAAGATCCACTACATCTCAGCATCATAATTTGGCGCAAATATCAACCATGACCATAGCAAGCATCGACATGTAAAGAACAGCGCGTGCCAGTTCCCCATCACTCTCTGATGCAGCATCGCAATGTCGGAGACTGGGTTGAACGATAGTATGAAAACCGCCTTCAAAAGTAGTAAGTTTGGTTTACCGCAGCCAGAAGTATACCAAAATCCCGTGGATACTCCCACACAGCGTCTTTGCTTGATTTTTTGATATCATACGTAGGCAGGGGTGTCAATGAAGCTTCGCCGTCGCACACAGCACAGATTCTCAGCAATCCCACAGAGCCACACAACACGAATTTTTGATCTACCAATAGCTCATGCACCGTGGTAGTTCATTGGAAGATCAACATATCCTCTTCGCATAGACTCTGCGATATCTCTGATCCTGCAATTCTGGTTGGTGCGATGGATCGAGAATGCTACGCTGACGCAATGTATGCTCGCTCTCAACCAAGAGAGTTGTAGCTACCTATGAATGAGTCTGGCAACATCTAAACAGCACTATGCCATTGCCTCGTTGAGACGCCGGTTTCAGATGAAGGTATGCGCGTAGTAGAAGAGCGCGGTGCGTTGGTAGTTTTCCGTAGGAACAATATAATCCTCATGCAAAGGCCAGTCTAAGGACATTAGAGACGGTATAACTAAAACGGGCATACACGCAGCTATTAGAATTCCAATCTGTTACAGGAATAGGATATCATAATATCACGTGATCAGTTTACATCAGTTAGCTCAGATCCACCGCCTCTGAACCTCTCCACTCAGACGATTACTTGTTGTACAAATGTCAAGTACACCACATCAGACCATAGACATCACACTTGCAGGGCTATATCTATGCAAAGGATGGCCTCTTCTTAAATCGTCCCGAATGCTTCTGTGGCGGATGGCCTCCTCCGAACAACGACTACAACAAGCTCAGATCCTACAATTGTGATCTCAACTTCACGCCTTAGGACCGCAAACACTACTCGCTCGGAGGAAACACTGTTCTGATCTTCGTGCGTAACTGCGGGAAGACATTGCACGGGCAGTACGGCATATGTTTCCGACCAACGAAGCGGTGTCTCCTGCGTTGCATAGCATTTGCTCTCAATTCGGGTATAATACATCTCATGCAACCTCTGATAATGTATCCTGAGCCGTACGCTCCCATCTCGCGCGGTCGCATACCATATCACGCCTTGAAAAGCGTCTTGCTCAGCAGCGTCCGCCACGAACATGTCATTCCATCCACCTAAAAGAACCGCCACCAGACAAACACGATGAATATGAATGCCAACCCCCCAATCGGTCCATACTGCTTCAACAGCAACTCCCAATTAATCCTCACTGCCGCTTTTCGATACTTTTTACTATCCTCGCGCAACCTGCTGCTCAGATCACCCATCCTCTCTAAGCTATCGCCCCGATACAACAGATCCTCGATATTCTTTGTCATAACCTTGGTCACATCCTTCAGCTCGTCGTTTAGCTTGTCGAGGTTCTGCGTCGCACGGGAGTCTTGGTATGTTTTCTTCGTGCGCTGGATGAAGGTGTCGAAGTCTACAAAGGCGTAGGGACGGCATGTTGGGGACATGTATTGCGTGGGGTTGTAGGTGGTGGTGAATTCGCGGGAGAGATCAGAGAGGTAGGTGAAGGCGAGTTTGCGGGGGTACGAGCGGTCGCATATGCAGAGGAAGCAGAGGTCGTTTTCGATGAGGTAGCTGAAGGTATGCATGTTAGTATGGGGTAGTGAGGGGGAGGTAGGTGATTACTGGTAGGTGTAGTTTCCGCTCTCTATGCTGGCCTGGGGCTCCGAGTTGCGGTTTAGG
The DNA here is from genome assembly GCA_025742365.1 of Coniothyrium glycines. Lineage (NCBI taxonomy): Eukaryota > Fungi > Ascomycota > Dothideomycetes > Pleosporales > Coniothyriaceae > Coniothyrium > Coniothyrium glycines. The sequence continues at coordinate 37,463 of JAMXIJ010000041.1, read as the reverse complement.
CGCCGTTGGACGAGCTTGACTTTGCCTTTGACTTCGTTGAACTCGGCGTCTGTCTTTGTGCTGTTAGACTAGAGCCGTGGAGGTCTCGCTGGAGAGTATCACCTGCTCGTCGTCAACGGAGGCTGTCAATAACAGGCCTGTCAAACTGTCAGCTATGCGCCCTGTCCTGCGATACTATGCCCTGCAACTAACCATCCAGCCGCGATATCATGGTATGCTTGATCATTGTGGCGGCGTAAAAGTGCAGCGCAAAACTCTTGTATTCGTGGAGATTTCCGTGTATCCGGGGATATTTACCAGGCGGCGATCGGTGTGGCGGGCCCGATGGCGCAGATGTTGTGGCTACGTGTCGTTGGTGTTGATGTTGGGCAACCCATCAACCGTGACGGCGCGGAATTGTTGCGGAGGTGTCACGGAGCACGCTAAGAACCATGTCCAGAACACCACGACTACATGGCTCGACTACACTCCATACTCAAGACGTCCTCTTCATGTTGCAGACGATATTGGCATAACAAGATACTTGATGATATGATTAAGCTATTTTCTTACTGCCGACCCATCTAAATCGATCAAGCAATGGGATGCTCGCAACCTCGTATGAAATAGTCATCTCACGCTTCATCTCACAACGTCGATAAAACGATGCGATGATTGCAAATTGTTGGTAGGGTGACAGTTGCGACTTTGCTCTGTAACGATCGGGCCGCATGCTGTTGCCTTACATCTCAAGACCAAGTCGTTGCCTATGCCGTAAGTTGCAGCTCCTCCATCTCATCTCACACGAGCTATCACGACCATCGGTACATATTTCGGCCGATGCCGCACACGCACCTTACTTCCTCTTCGCTCCATTCTCTCACCGTCTCTTACACACTCGCCTTGTCAAGTCTTGCCTCGCAACGACAGCACCCGATGCTTCACTGTCCTCATGGTAAACGACAGCTGTTGACGAGACGACTTGTAGGCCCACGACTGCTGCTTTACCTACGATGCTACCCTCATCTGTAACAGAAGCCGTTCAGAATGCGGCGTGTTCGCGGGATTTGCTGCCTTTACCCAGCAAGTCCACTCTTCCGCCAGCCGACATCGACTCCGAGTTATTAGTGAACCAAAAAGAGCAATCACACGGGGAAAGTCAACTCGCAAACACAATCAAGTCTGAAAACGTGCCCAGCTCTTCGCCACTCTCCTCACCTCCATCTAGTCTACCCGAGTTCTCATTGATTCCCAACTCAGAAGCGCCTCAACCAAGCTCACAGAGCAGTCCTCTCTCCGAAGAAGTAGAGAGAGTTGCCGTATTCTCCATTCCTGCATCTGAAGGTAGCTTGTTGGAATCCGACGGAGAAGTTGAGGCAAACATGGCAAGGCCGCGCACCTCACAGAAGAACGGGAGTGCGGGTAAACTGAAAGTTGCACACAAACCAAACGAGACCACCCGCGCGAAGCCAAAAGGCGTGACCAAGCGAAAGGCGCCCAAGCCAGCCAGACCAGTCACAGTCAGCACTCGACCCTCACGCAACCGCAAGGCTCCAGAACGGTATTGGGAAGTGCCGGAAAATGAGGCGCCCAAAGCTCTGTCCAACACGAAAGGCGCGAGTAAGGTTTTTGACTCTACTTTTATTACGACAAACTCCACCAGCCGACTTGGGAAAGCGGATGTTTATGTAAGTGATCATATCCAAACATGCAGACATGGCTAACCACCTGCAGCGTCTTCTCCTGGAGGAGCCCGCTTGGACAAGTCTGTCTGCACAACAGCAGAAGGAGCTCATCACGATGCTACCTCAGACGCAAGCAAATTCAGTTCTTCTAGCCAAGATCGAGAGTGGTGAGACTGAGGGGACGAGACCAGCGACGTTTACACTGTCCAATGATTGCTTCCGCACCGACGTCGCCAAGTTCAAAGAAGACCTCAAGAATGGCCACTTGGCCAAGACGTGGCAAGTGGCCGCTGAACAAGCTGTGACTGAACGTGCCGCCGGTATGTTTGATGAATGGAAGACAGAGGAAGCAGAGCGATGGTGGGGCCAGAAGAGCAAATGAGCGACGAGAAGATTTATCAATGATGCACAAATATGGCCGAATGACATTCAGACTGCGGCACTGCGAGCTCTTTTATAGTACGGCGTGGCTGAATATGAAAAAAAAATGAAGAAATCGCTTTTACACCGACTTGATGTTCGACACATAAATTCACTTCGCGTCTCGAACGACTCGCAACATCCACTTTGGAGCGAGTGAAATATGGTATAACCTCATGGTGTCATTGTCTGCGGCGGCGCGCGAGTATATATTTTCGTTTCTATCATCGCAGCACTTCGTCGCTGCAACCAATGCACTCAGCACTGCAATCTTTTCCGCCATTCAATCACTACAATTTGGTATGTCTCACGACTGTACAGCTATATTGAAAGTAGTATTAGCACGACTACTTGGTATCTCATACGTCAGACCCTCAAACGTCACGATGCGCAACACCTTCCCATTCCCGTCCGTCCCCAACACGCTCGTCGTGCCGAATCCTCTGAGCACCAGCTTTGCAGAATTAATTCACAAGCAGCAGCTTCAGTTGGACATGGCAACGTCCACCACGCGCCGACCCTACCTACGGGGGGGATGACATACTTATTTCGCTGTCAAGGAACGTCGCCGTCTCCTGTATGTGAGCTCTTATCTCGCCGAGGAAGAGATCGGCATCGTGTCGACACGGAGCGAGGATCGGTGGCCAGGTCGCGTCTTCTCGACATGAGCGATAGATGATTGCACCACGGTTGTGGAGTGCAGACGCTGAGAGCTCAAGAGGAGAACTTTGTTCCGCGATTGACGATAGCTGTTTCTGCGACTCATTACTTTTCTTTTGGGTTCATATTGTATAAGCACTACAGCACTGCGGGGGGTGTTTTTTGGTTCCGGAAGTAAGCATGTGCTTTTAATGTGCTGTGTTGACTTGCGCGTAGTTGATGCATTGAGCTTTGGCTGTTTGGTCTTCTTGAAAAACCTCAGGAGTATATCCCATCGTTCCATGTCTGCCGTACTTCGAGATCGCTGCAATGGCGTGCAAAGTACCGTTTCTCACGCATCAAACCATCAAAAAAGCATGTGAACTGTCGTTCGCGCTCGCAAGTCTGCCTTGCGGCACTGGGCCGCTGCATGGAGGTTGTGTGTAATTTCGGTAAATGTGAATAGATCAGGGAGAAATAGAATTTGTTTCTGCCTGTCAGGTCAGGCGCCCCAACTACCCTAATGCATTCTTCACGCCTTGCTCACAATAGGTCCACAGCACGCAAGTGAATGTTACAATGCTGACCAAGGGTGGCTGTTGCAGGTAAGTATTTCTGGGTGAGGTTGTATGAAACAGACTGTTATTAGTTCAGGTTTGGGAATCTGCTGCCTGTTCAGGATAAGTTACCGCTCCGCCCGAGTGTAGACTCTACAAGGTTGTAGAATGAAGGTACCGGTCCTCTTGAGAGACCGATGGCCTGATCAAGGACAAGATCTTGTCGCAGATTTGACTGACAACCTGGCTCAGATCTGGATGGTCCCAAATGTGAGCATGACGATCAAGAGAAGTGGAGATGGCGCTTGTAAGCTTCGCGTGATGAGGTCAGCATGGACGCTCACAGCAACAGCAAAGCGACTAATTATGGGAGGCCGGTTTCCCAAGTCAGCGGCACTGTCTCATCGAACGCGGAACTCAGATTTCCCACTTGGAGACTCCCTACGCCGGAAAGGCAGTACGGTAAGGCAGGACGACGAAAAACTCTAAACGCCTAACGGAAGCCGCGGATAATTTACGTTGACATATAACGGCCGGCCATATGGGGCCGCGGGCCTTAGCGCGGAACAGTTCTGGAAGATTGGCATCGTGGAGTCGCTACAAGACGCAGAGTTGTGGGCCTTGTGATCCGGTGTGCCGGCATCGTGAGTCTGCTACAGTAAGATGATGGCGAGAAAGTAGGAGTCGTGGTAGATACTTGCAGGGGGGCGCGTCTCGAACCACTTCTAACGCTTACCCGCATCAGGCTAGCGTGGATCTCTCCAAAAATAGGCACGGCGGGGCAGTGCATGCGCCTCGCTTTCAGTCCCTCTTGGCTGATCATCTTCCCGCAACCATCGCCACGCGCTCCAGCATTGTCTGCGGCGCCCAGAAAGGGATCTGAGAGGTCGAGTGATCAACCTCCCCTTTGAGAGTTCTGGACGGACGTCTTGCTGGCTAGCCGTAGCCGTGTCCAGAGTGCAACTGTGCAAGGCTCACGGGAACTCTGGCCCAGGTCCGCAGCCTGCAGGCCAACAATGCCTCTCAGATCCTTTGAAAGGCGTCCACGACTTATTTAGCGGCCTTTACTGGAGACGAAACAATCCCAGATTGCTTTCACCTGGCCTGCCGCTCGGTGGTTTGAGTCGCTGCAGGCTGCAGAAGTGACTATTTTCACCGACTGTGCAAGGAGACTCGTTTGGCGACGTCTACTCATACCACTCATGCCACCGTGCCAGTTCCGCCCTGCCCCTGCGCCCGGCTACCACTGCCACCCTCCGCTACGCCGCTCAACTATAATCCCGCCGTTTGCTCCCCTCCTGTCCCACATGCTGCTACCACCCGCTCGGAACCTTCAACCGCCTCGATTGGTACACTCGGATCTTCCACTCGGCGGACTGCCTTTTTAAATTGGCACTTCACCTCGACGTGCAGTAGCGCAACGCCATCCGTCCGCATCGAGCTTCACTACACAACGTCCAGTCCTGCCTGGCTTGCAGATCCCTGCACAGCTTAGCCCTTGAATACCTACACTGTGCATGCGGCCACGCCTTTGTGATGCTACCCGACCTCCTCCTGCTGACAATCTCAACAAGTGATGCACACCACAAGCGCGGTGACTTGTCAACTGCAACATCACCAGCAGCTTCGAAAGCGCGACGACCACGCCTCTACACCAACCCTGTCACTGCAGTCCTTATGGCGCACGACCGACAAAGATCGAATCAAAGTCACAATGAAAGAGAGCTGTGGTTCAGCATGTCTGCGTCGTTTGACACGGCACAACACGACTATAGTCAGCGCGTCGAGCAATCGGCGTATAGAGCAACTTCAAGTCGCATGAGCGGTGGCCCCAGCATCACCAGGACGCCTCCAAAAGGTCCTGTCGTATCGGGAACGTCAGACGTGAACAAGCCACTACCACCTTCGCCATCCGAAGCTGAGAGAAGACGTTGCGCGCAGACGTCATTTCGTAGTCTTCTGCCCCGCGAGCCTCCAGGCCAGCTCGATGCAACCCGTCTTCAGCCGGAACCATATCCGGACCGAACTTCCAACTTGAGTCTGGACACACACAGCCAGTATCACCACAGCTACTCTCGCAGCATGCCGAGCTCACCGTATGCTTATGAGCAGACGTCCGCTCTTCCGGCTCCTACCACGCTGCCACGAGCACACTCGTCCATGGGGGACTACGCAGACCCTGCCGGCTATCAGCCCTCCTCTGTCTCTCTGCCACAGCATTTGACCGCGCCTTATTTGCAGCAGCGATCAACCTCGATGAACACCTACTTCGAGCCGCCGACGCCGCCTCGGTCTCGCACGTTTCCTGAATCGCCAGTCAGCCCGAGTGCACGCGAGAGTCTCTCAGGTCGGCCACGCCCGCACACCTGGCTTTCGCCCACGGAGCCGTTCAGCGATGCTTCTCAGTTCCAGATGTTTGCGGAAGCAATGACTGGTCTTCCAGACGACTCGGACCCCTTTTCGCCAACAGGCCCGCCTCAATTGCAAGGTTCTCTGTTTGCACGACGGAACAAGAATGACACGATTCCGCTCCCGCTGCGCTACCCAGCGGCCTTGTCCGCAGATTCAACAAGACCTCACGTCCGGGATGACTGGCAGAACTTCGAGCCGCCTCCGTCGATATCACTGCGCCCCACTACATCGTCGAGTTTGCCACGACCCGGGTCAAGACAGCAATGGCAACCTCCTGCGTATATGGCTGGCATTAACAGAGAACTAGAGCTGCTCGGACTGGACGACGAGCACAGATCGGATGACGAGCTGCCCAACTACGCCCAGAGCCAGGCCGAGATGAATGATCGGAAACGACTACAAGCATCAGCCAGAGCAAGAGAATTGGAAGCGCGGTGGCGGGGTACACAGCGGTGAGCCATGGTCACGACGGCACGGGCGTTCTATTCTTCGAGCATTTCCAGCATTTCTTCAAAGCATTTTTCCCAGATACCCTCGCTTTGCTCGTGCTCTTCATTCACGTTGTAGGCGGGCTGTGTCAGAACATACTATTCCTGTGCATAATCAGTCTGTACATATCAAATGTTGGAGAAAATCATCTCCAGGACAGAGACTCATCGTCAATTCAGCCCCTATTCTCTCCATGTGTCCTGCTCCGCTGTCTCGCTATCTGAAAGAAGCATCAATGAACGTCACGAAAACTCGGCCCCGGGGATCAGCAACCGAAATCATTGCGCCGCTCTACCTTCCCGCGTGAGCACATTGACGGCGTCTGGTATGCCAGCCCCAGCTTGATTGCACGCTCGGTGTCGAGTAGGATTGTCACTCGCAGACTACAAAGCGAGTCAAACCACCCGTCGAGTAAGCCTCGCGGGATGCCTTGAGCGTTTCAGATACCAAGGCTCGAGATTGGCCTGTTGTACGTTCCCGCGCATGCATGGCATGGATGCTGGCCGTTTTCATCGGTGTGCTGGAGTGGTGGCTGAATCTTGGATCTACAGACGACGATTGCCGAGAAAGATTGGAATGAGAAGGAGAGGCTGGCTCTGGGCAGCTAGTTCAACGCCGTGCTAACGGAAACCTCCTTTGGTCAAGCCAGCATTGTGGCCGGAGTGTGTGGCATAGTACCGTATTGGGAGCCCCAGCTCACGTGTACGACGTTGGTATCTATCGTTCGATCCATCGACTGCTGGGTACGCGAAGCTTGCGAGTACCTATCATCTGGGCAAATCATACGTGACCGAACTCTACCGGGTAACGCACAAGCAGAGCTGCGTCGACGCTCCAGCATAGAGACTAGGATCGTAATCTGGGGCCGCGAACCTTTTTTAGCGGACCCAGGGACATGCCGCTATGCAAGTCAAGCTCATGTGCTTCGCGGAGATGCTTACACCCTCTTGAACGGCCAGAGTGACGGGCCATGCACAAAGCAGATCGATGTAGCATCGCAGTGATTTCAATCTTGATCGGCACGCCTCCATCCAAAAAAATCGACGTGCGCTCTGAACATGTTAGATTGTATTACTATTGTTGTTGTGTGATCGGCAGCGCGCAACGTTGCCCGCAGCGTGGCTGTGCAAGATGCATGTCAGACGCAGAACTGCGGCTCGGAACGGGCGATGCGCAGGAATAGAACAGCGTGCATAGCGAAGTACTGGAAATATGAGGCGATATTGAGCGTAGTTCCAGCGTCATGGGAATTCTGGCAGTCGAGGAGTGCTGTAAAAGAAACCTGTGAGGTTAGCATTCTGAACTGCAGTTTGCGCGCTGATTGCATGTAGATGATACGTCTCATGTAGCACCGGTTGAAGGTTAGTAAATTCTGCGTCTGCATTGTCCGAGAGTTTGTATGGGTGCGTTTGTGAGCAAGATATGCTGCGAGCTGACATTGTTGGGTAGTTTGCAGCGAAAGCATATCGCATAACTGCAAAGCATTCCGACAGGCCCCTATAGGCACAGAATGGAGTGTCTATCCGGCAAACGGCTTCAAGGAGCCCATGAAGATGATATGCTCCATTGTGCTGTCCCGAGAGGGTATTCACAAGAAGCAAACTCGGGAAATTCGAATACGTCCACTCTATGCTATCAGATGTGTAGAAGTGTTGCAAGACATATTCCCGGATCTGAGAAGATACAAGAACGTCGCGTTCGATGTATCAAGCCACATCAATCTTTGATGCAACTCTGGGGAGACACTGTGAGCCTCTTGCTACCTGAACTTGTAGACGCTGTTACAACGAGCATAAAATCCATCGTCTTAATTGTGCATTTTGAATGATTGTCGATCGAAAGCTATGCTCAAAATACCGGCAGCACCGTCCAGTGCAATTCAAGTAACGTACTATGATGTTGCAAGGGATGTATATCGCTTTCACCACACCACATTAGTCATAGTGTTTCCATTTCCAACAATTTGAGTAGACAGTAGTGCCAACGTGAAAATCGCCCGTCGTAGGGAAGTGAGAGATCGCTTGCGCTGGAATGATTCCTAATGGACGACAGAACGCATTTAGAAGCCGTCAGGCAGTGGTGCGGAGGATGGGTGATCTTGCCGAACGTCATGCTTTCTGTTTTGCCTTGAAATGCAGTTAGAGCCGCTGAAAATCTGTCTTTTTTATAGAACAAGAACATGTTTTATGCGAATTCACTAGCTTACCATAAAGCGTGAAAAAGGTTAGAGGCGTCCCCGGTGCAGGCCGCCACTGCTTCCAACCAGCTAACATATATGGCAAGCTCGCTATCAACCAGGGTCTATGTGGGCGAGTGTTAAGGATTGTGTTGCCTGCAAGCGTCCTATGAGCTGCCCCTGCACTATCTCACGATATATATTGACTGCGGGAACGAGACGATGCGAAGGCTAGCCATTGAATCTGCAATGACCTTTAGAATTGAGAAGAAGATACTCAAACTGGAGTAATTTGACGTCTGCGGCGCCTTGAGGGCGTCATTGGTGAAATATGCATTGGAAATATGTCCGGTACCTCGGACTGCCTAAGTTAAGGACACGGAGAACTACTTCGCGTGGACTAAAAACAGTGGTTAGTAGGAACAACTCGTATGTAAGAGATCATTCTTGCGCATGCTTTCGAGTAGTCGGGCGAACTTGGGAAAGCAGATAGAAACAGGGCTGGTCGATTACAGCCGGCAAACTTCATGATCGCCTTGTGCTCGGACAGGACACAATGTTGGGATTATAGAAATATGCGGTTTTCTCTCGTGCGTGGTGTGGCGAGCGCTTCTGGAAACCGCACTGCTAATGGAGAGACATTGTCCTTCTGGATGAAATGTACAAAGTGCCAAGTCATTCTACTCGAACAGAGCATCATAATCGTGTTGACTGCAATAAGCAAGGCGGTTTCGTCGTTGCGAAAGCTTGTACCTGTATTTTGCGTAATGCTGGAGAGCTTGCAGTAGAAAACATGCACGGCTTTGCTTTCGTCCACGGTATGAAACCGTTTGCAATGCGTCGATTTTCGCTTCTCTTACTCTGCATTGGAATGTCTTCTCTTACTCCTATTTCCGACAGGCTCTTCTAACTTGCCTAAAGTGGAAGGTTAGGCGCAAGACATTCACCTCCACCATGAGTGGCTGTAGAGGGAAATTCTGTTGATGACCTGGTCAAGACTGATCGCAGACCGTCAAATGACCGCGACTGCGAGCACTCCGCGAGTGCCGCAGCGTATGCTGGAGTGTATGCATAAGGTAAACAAGCCGTGAGTCCGCCTGTGAACGTTAGACGTTGATGCAGGCGCTGAGCACGGACCATGTCCTGGAGCCAGGCACGTGCCAGGTTGATCCGAATTCCGATCACCACATCCCGTGACCCGATAAGCTCTTCAGTTGTAGAACATCATAGGCGCTGCTTCTTGAGATTAATCTTGATAGAACTATTTGGAGGTATTGATGATATGTTTAAGCTTGATGGTCTGCATATGCGTTCATAAGGCTCCGGAGTGGTTCATTGTGCTCAATGGTCTCAGTGAGGTCCCCATAGCATATTGCTTTCAGAACGGCCGGCTCAATCGTAGCCATGACTTCATCAGCACAAACCCAATCACACGTGTCCATGAACGAGCTTTTCGTTTTCCTTTCATCTATGTAAGCTTAGCGAACAAGGGGACGCCGGTCTATATTATCGATATTGAGAACAAGGATCTCATACTTGCGCATGATCGAAGTGCTTGTTGATTATGTCCAAAGGAACATCAAAGCCTACCGAATTGGAAGGAATAACTTGAAGGTTAGTCGGAACTGCAGGAACAAACATCAAGGTGCCCTGCATAGACTGGGTTGGAGAACCTGTGCTGTCATCGTCGGACCTTGCGGCTGAACCTCGTGACATGTTCAAAACCCAATAGAAGCAGTTCGTCGTACGTCGGAGTTGGCAAAGAGCTGAAGGGGCGTGGAGAAGATGACATGGGGTGCGACAGTGTTTACGACAGCAGATTATCGGAGCATGCTTGTAGAGTGAGCACAATCGGATAAAAATTCCTATGTCTTCGTCCCGGTGGTATATTTTCGACTTCATCATCAATGATTCTTGAACACCAATCATCGCATCCGCCTGTGCTTGATGAATCTGCTGTCTGCCAGAACAATCTATCGTTCTTCTACTCACTGTACTTATTCTCCGATCACCGTATGCTCTCCCCAACCACCGTCCGTTCTTGCCCCCCAGTCACGCTCTGATCCTGCTCACTCACACCCAATGCCTTCGCTAGCTCAGCCTCCATCTCTTTCACCAATTCGTTTCCATATCCCAACTTCTGCTCTGAATCTTTGACTAAGTGATTCAGAAGTTTTCTAATCTGTTTCCACAGCCACAGCGGCCCATTTCTCAACCTTGGGTGATATCCCACTGCACTGACTCCACGTCCGAGACCTTCTCTTCAAGCACAAGAGGGGGGGATCTGGTCAGAGGGAAAGCTTCGAATGCCTCGCTCCAGGCGTTCGGAGATATCCCGAGCAAAGCTTCCGATGGCACGACCATAGCGGCGATGTCCCTCGTCGTCTCCAGACCTGTCATGGGCACGTTCAGTCTCGCGAAGTCTGTCTTCAACCCACCTCTCGAAATGCTTACGCTAAGACGGTGAATTATCTTCGAAGCCACGAGAGGCTCCAGTTGCTAAATGACGTCGGCGCCTGGATAGCTGATCTGAGCGTGCTGACAGATCAGTTTGGTCATGTGCAACGTACCCTTGAGGACTGCTTGCATACATGTAATTTCCTGCGATCGGCCAAGACACCATTGCCCGGGAACACTTTCGTGCGTGTCAGCAGCAGGAATCAAGGGCAGGGTCATTTCGATATCTTCTCCAGTTCGACCGGTGATGATTATCAGCGTTCGTTACGGTGATGTTCTCATTGGCAGCCAACATGTGTCCGCCAACAGTGCTACGGAAGCGATCTCTTGCAGTTTCAGCTATCCTGCGTTCTTTGACTTGTCGACCGTACCGGTTGATAATCTTCATGAATCGAAGCAGTTCGTCCTTCTCATGTCTCTGTTCATTGTGTCGATCCGCCAGTTCTTGCAGAACAGCTACATTTGCATCGAGATCTCAGAGTGTCCCTATACTCTTGCTCAGCATCGGTTAGTTAGTATAGTCTTTCGTAGATTCTCAGATCAACTCGATCATCATCGATAGCACGTTCGATCACTGAAACGATCTGTCCTCTTGGACATTGCGAAAGTAGGTAGGCGGTGTTCACGGGGAAGCAATGATCTATCCCATAGACTGCTTTGAACAGTGTGGCGCTGAACAGCCTCGGTGACGATCGAATATATGTCAATAGTACGTGAAAGGCGTTATCTATAGCAGACTAGTATATCAAACAATTGCTTTGTAGTAACTGTTGGTGTCGCGCATGCGGTAGGAGCAAGCACAAACGCGCTGACGGATAATTCTCGCCATCGGAAGGCAGCGTGATACTCAAATCAGTACACAATCCTGAAAGCATCTTCTACATACTTGCGCAGTGTCTTCAAACACGCAGCGAATCGACGCCCCGGGTCAATAACTTGATCACGCCCTGCGCTCAAATGAAAAAACTCGAGGCATTCAGCAAGGAAATGGAGGCTGCAAGAAACCACCTCGAAACACATCGGGAGGCGATGTAGAAATAGGTGGCAAAGCTTAGATCTCGACTTCACATGAGCAGTCCGCGTCAAAAGCGAAAAGGAGGAGTTGCGGTGGTAGGAAACACGCATCGCAGGGGCTACCGATTTCCCTACCTTTGACGAGTCACGATGATATCGATGAACAGCCGACCGAGCACAGCGCAGCCACGGCGACCGAACCCTCTTCGCCCACCAAGGAAGCCCATCGGCCGGCCTCTGAAGAAGCGATCAAACCTCGCAACATATGCTCCCCGACATGAACGGACCGTGGGTCACGCCGACGGAGCTCGACAACGCCATGAACGCTATCATCACGAAACACATGCAAGACCCTCTACAGGAGCACAGACTTTCCAGCACGTCTGCCGTCGCGTCATGCGCGTGTGTTGGCTGCGAAGCGACCCAGCGCCAAGGCCACAGAGTGCAACCACAGCGTCGAGGCGTGCAAGGTCTGCGAGCTCACCGCGCGTTTCGTGCCGCTGCCTGTGGACCAGCGGGAGGCCCAGGTGTTGAGAGGCGTAGGCTCCAGCTATTGGACGTGTGCAGGGCCTCCTCGAGGTTCAAAGCCTGTCGCGCAAAAGAAGACCACGCCTGTGGAGGATCCAGAGTCTCTTCGACGTTAGTGGGCGTGCGAGGAAGTCTATGCTATAAGAATAGGTCGGTGAAGGCTGGGTGCTTGCCGACTGCGGGCCATGTGGTGACGGAAGTCAATGACTAATGTAGAGGGAGAAAGCGTTGACGATAGGTATACGATGACGACTACAAGCACTGTCGTATCTCAGGATACACAAGACAGCTTAACAGCGTGTCTTCTCCTCAACACAATCAAAAACAACCATGTTATCTCCTTTGTGTGCTTCACATTAGTGACTGAATAAGTAATAGGTGGGATTAGTTCATGACTGCAAATATTCTCAGATGATGGGAACTCTGACATCCTTGCTATCGATACAGGACAGAACGCATAGACTTAGAGGTGATGTCGTGTGCTGTTATCTAGGGAGGAGATACCAGCCAAACATCCAGAGCCCAAAAATGGCAAACCAAAAACCGAAGAAATGATACAGAGAATCATCAGAACTTTTGGTCGCCGTAATTTCATCCCAGTCTCCAAAAACAAAACAAAATTCCCACATCCGCAACATCTACCGCGCCCTCAAGGGACGCTTGAAGAATGCACGCTCATACCCTGCAACGCCAATGCCATTGTCGAATCCTATGAAAGAAGCCGGACCGTCATTAGACAGTAGTCTCTTGTCCCGGGTCGGAATATCAAGGCCGCTGCTCAGTGCGGCTTGGAAAAGTCGACCGTGAACACAAGCGTCATGAACTTTCCTCGGACCCATCTTCTGGAGCATGGCTTCGTAGTAGCGCTTGAGACGTTCGACCTCATCTCGTTGTCGGCATACCTTGAAGCCATAATCGCGCTGCAGAAGTGGTGAGGGGTCTACCCCCTCGTCTGCCCGAGTGAACTGTTTGAGCATCCATACGCTCTCACGCTCTTGACGCGGCCGTGACAAGAAGTGACTGAGCTGAGGGATCAGTCCTCGGACATTTGTGTCCTGGTCGTCCAGGATGGATACGAGAGTGTTCTGCTCCAGAGCATCTTGTAGAAGTCGAAATGTTTCTCGTGGGCTCTTGCCAGACAAAAGAATCGACTGATACATCTTGGCAAGCTTGCCTTCTATTTCTGGAGTGTTAGCAGCAGCAAAGCCAAAACTCAGCCACGCAGCTGAGTGGCAAGGTGGCGGCAGACCGCGAAGCACGAAAGCAGCCAGCTCTGCACTCTCGCGCTTCGCATCCGGTGCCATGCGAAGCAGGGTCAAACTGCGATCGTCTGGATGTAGGTAGGGGCGGACGACTGAAAGAACATCTTGATATTGTGCTGGAGTACTCTTGCTCTGGACTGCAGCTGACGCCGTAATCTTTGCGATCCCAGGTCGTTGCGGTGGTGTCAATGTGGAGAGCGGAGACCTTGGTGCACTCGAGTTCGGTTTGGCGTCGGTTGTTTCGACAAAGCTCACGCGCTTAGATTGTGCTACTGGAAGTAGGTGCAGATTGATGTTCTTGAATGCAGCATCACTTTGCGCAGTGCAGACCAGCGTGTCGACCACTCGCTCTCGGAAGCCCAGGTCCATGACGACATGACGTAGATTTCTGGAGAATCGGGAGCTTTGGGAAATAGACCAGAGTGCTTCCCTCAGGCACTTGTAGTCCTTTGCCATCACTGCAGCGACGGCAATGATTTCGTCCATGTTCTCCTCAGGCTTGGTATGTGCCACAGTCGCGTGGTATAGTTGGATCACCTTTGTGGCGAGCTCTCGCTGCTCCGCCCCAAAGGTACACTCAAGCTCATCGAAGCCGAACTGTTTCGTCACTAGGTCATCATAGGCCTCCTTGCATGCTGCAAACAGAAAGGCCAGGCCACGTATGACCTTGACGATATTACTAGAAAGATATTTGTGTACTGCAGCGCGGAGTCTGGCTATACCCCGAACCGGTGTACAACCTGTCAAGTTGTCAGTGACGAAAGCAAAGCGAATATTCCACGCACTCTTTGCCTCAGAGGCGATTTCCCTAAGAGCCGCTTCTATCTCGAAGCTGCACTCTTGTACCTTGCGCCGACGATGGGGCGGGATTTTCTTCATCGTGATGAAAATGTGCAGAGACCGGCTGGCATCATGCCTTTTAATCTGGACTTCTGCGTCGAACAGTTTTGCAAGATCAACACGGAATCGGTCGTGTAGTGTTTCAGGTGTGCGTGGGTCCGCAGCTTTGATGGGTGTATTACCTGCACCCGCAGGTATATTGATGAGCGACATGGCGCTAAAGAGGTAGGAGTCGGACTTTCAGACTGTTGATGATCGGTGTTCGATTTTGCTGTCGCTTCTTCGCAATGCTGTCATCACGTCAATTCACAGATTGAGCAACCATGGCCGCCAAACTCACTTAAACGGGAGATGCCAATATCACCAGCTCGCTATAAAGTCCACAAGCAGGCGTCAGTAACATGCGGTGTGCGATCAGTACGACACAGACTGACGCACTGACCGAGATCCAGTACTGGTGACAGCACACCCCCAATCTCTATTACCCCAGTCCGTGAAGCGGAAAGTTTAGTATATACTTTCCATGTGCGTGGGAGATCGAGGGAGAAGCAAAGAGGGGAGTGGGGGCGGGGGAGCTGATATACAGCGTTTGGCAACAGCAGGCAGGCAATCGCGCTTGCCTTCACCTGCAGGCGACTACAGGCGGTGAAAGTCGCGCCACCGACTGCAGTGAGAGGACCAACGCTGGGTGAAGTGGGTTCGTAGCTGGTGAGAGGACGCGGCGACGGGGGAAAAGGCACGAGAGGAAGACGGGTGCAGATGACAGTCTTGAGTGTATGATAAAAGAATATATTTGCTGGTTATGTCATGACGCAATGCTACAACAACCACAAAGGTGGGAACTGTAATATTTTCTCTATTTACCTACGCACCAAACCCAAAGATCTCTGCAACGCTCAACATGCTCATTCGCGCGCCCCACAGCGCAACAGCTATGGAAACGACGTCGACAACTAGTAAGACAATACCGCCGACCATGAATCTCGGGCTAAAGATACGGTACAACATCAAGTGTCGCCTGAGATGGCCCGCCCACATGGTAGTAGCAAGGTTGATGGTTGCGTAGAAGAGAATATGAGTGGCGACCGCCCTTGCGACCATCCCGAGGAGGCCTTTCTTCTGGGGCTGGACTTTCCATAGCACCAGCGCAGGGACGGCGACTGCGCATAGTATCTGAGCGCCGAAGGTGTTGAGTATCACAATAAAGGGTGTCCATGGATACCTAATCTTGGCTAGAGGAATAAAAGCCGATTCCCATTGAATACTTGCGAGTGTGGCTTGATGCCCGGTCTTGAAGAAGTGGAACGATCCAAGAAGACCAAGGACGACAGGTCCGATGGGTGAGTGGCGGAGGTTGTTGGTGTCAATGATCTCGAAGAGGGAGAAGAGCTGCCAGACCAAGATGCCGATAGCGCCAGCTCCCATGGGCTTCTGCAGAACGGCGACAGCAAGATACCATATTGTGACGAGGAGGGCATACCGAGAGCCATGGACATTTGCATAGCCGAGAATGGTGACCGCCTCCTTGGGCGAGCCATCCGTGTCCTTGGAGTCGTTGATGATGATGTTGAGTAGCGGCTTGGACCAGTTGTAGATGGCATAGCCAAATCCCAGACTGATGAGAAGAACAATCTGCGCAACGGCGCGTTTGGTGATCTGGAGGATATTCTCCCAGCCGGGGAGCCAGTTGCCGTCGTCCGCTGCGTCAAGCGCCCAGTAGGCCGTGGAAAGCATCAAACCGAATCGCAGAACAATGCCGATCCATAATGTCGCGTTATGCTGGTAGCTCTTGGTACCTTCGTAATAGCTCTTGATGAAAGCAGGAATGAGCAGAGCAGCGACTGCAGGGATAGCAAGTTGCCATGGAGCAGACGTAGTAGACAGGGCTGAAGCGTAGTATGTAGACTTGCAGTACGGCATCTGCTCTTCCCTGCAAAGCTTGGAAAAGCTTGCGATTCTCAGCAACACCGTGAAGAGAACGGAGTGGTAGATTCCTAGGGTACGGTCTGCCACTCTTCTCTGGCGGAAAGACGAGACAGTGGCAACGACGCCAAACGTGGTGAGGAAAAAGAGAAGAATCTCGTCCTCCCAGATAGTGAAGGAATTGGCAGCGAAGCCAGCAGAAAGTGCGAGCGTGAAGATGGCGCTTGTCCAGCCCCAGATATTGTTTGGGATTGGAGACATGAGGCGGTAGCGGACTGACCAGAAAGTGGACGCGGAGCCGAGGACGCCGTATATGGCGGCCGAGAGCAGAAGAACATGCTGTCTGCTCTCTTGGGGCATAAAAATGCTGACACCAAGTCCGAAGAAGCCTCCCAGCGCAAGACCAATGGCTCCTCGAGTGAAGAATACGGGAGTCAGCTCACTGCGGTCCCCATGAATCGACCTTGCATACAGAGCAAGCAGAATCAGACTACCAGCAAGGATGGTCACGCCACTCAACATCCTAGGAATGTCGAATCTTGCCCAGAGCGTGCGACAGATGCTGAGAGTGTCGCGCTGGTACGCAGCAAAGTCCTGGTAGGTCTTGCGCATCTCGTTGCTGTTGGACTTCGACTTGCCCAACGAGGCCCACGCATCGTTCGCCGTCTCCCACAGAGCAAGGGAAGTGGCTCGGACGCTCACATCGAGACCTCGAGCCTTGGCGTACTCTTCCTGGTAACGGTGGATCTGCGCTGCTGCCAGGCGATTGACAACTGCCAAATTCCCAAAGTCTGCTCCCTTCTTCCCAACAAAAGCCTCGTCAATGGGCTTCCCCAGGTTGTTGAAGGGTATTGGCAAACCAAGCAGCAGAGATAGGGTCGGCACCAGGTCAATCTGACCGACAGGCCGTATTTTCGCGTTCCGTGGCGGCGTTACGTGATCTGGTTCGACCCGACCGAACAGCCCTTTCTTCGAGTACATCCACAAGGCGGCTTGAATCTCATCGTCCGACTCTCCTCCGTGGTCACCCTTTGCATCCATGCCATGGTCGCCCATGACCACTAACAATGTGTCCTCGTCGAGTTGCTGTATCATGCGCCGGAATACCTCGTCCATCTGGTTCAGCTTGGCAGTCATGGCAGGGTGGTCCGGACCATAGCGGTGGCCTGCATGGTCGACCCCTAGATAATGTCCAAAAATTACGTCCCACTTGCTGCTGTTCTCGGGTTCGAGGAGGGGGAAGATATGGTCCGTCACACCATTGTCCACCGTGTGCAAGTCCCAGACATTAAACGAGTCATAAGCGTGCGTGAGGTTGGGTTCAAAGTAGCCGGGAAAGAGGGCGTGCCAAGTATCGTCACCAAGATGTACGACCCTCTTGCCGGCATTCTTCAATTGTGCGACCAGGTTGTCTTCGTCGATAGCCGTGCCTGCAAAGTTGCTGCCCGCGTCGATGAAGGTGGGCAGAGTGCCAGTGGTGAGCCCCTTGAGCCTTTGTAGCGTCGTGGTCGGCGGGTCGGCGATGAACGGCAGGAGGAACGCATTGTTCGGCTGCTGCTTCGCGGTCTCATAGAAGATGGGAATGGCATTGTGGAAATGGCGCGGCGCAACAGGCGGTGCTTGGGCGGGGTTGGCTGCGACGGCCGCGAGATTGGTGGTGTCGAATTGCGCGTCAAAAGGGACCGTAAAATCGTATCGCAGAGCATCTACAATGACGACAACTGCCTTGTCGAAAGTCTTGGGATGCCAGCACCCCTTCTGGGCGTTACCCACGGCGTATGATTTCGCGGCTTCAGTGGGTGGAGCGTCGCATTTTGACTTGTGGTCGAGGACGAGACGCGTCAGGAGGAAGCCGCTAGTAAAAAGATATATCCCGATGATGTGTAGTATTCTTGCCCGCAGTTAGCGCTCATTGTTCCATCCCGTCTTGCTGAGCATTCGAAGTGAGCGACATACAATAACAATGAGAAGAAAGCAACGACAATTCCATGCGAGGCTTTGAAATGCACTTCAGCTATCCTCTTCGCCTTGTCCGGGTCCGATCGCGTAGTCGGAGGGCGCGGCGCTTGCTGCTGCTGCTGCTGTTGAGGTCTGGTTGCTCCGTTCTGGCTGGTGATATCAGAGAGCGGAGTGAAGATCTCGCCCGTCTCCATGGTGGACGCGAACGACCAACGGGACGGTCAATTGGGTATCAGAAAAGATGTAAAAGGGCAGAGGGAACCTCAAGGAGCGTCAGAAGCCATCTAAGAAATGTTGTTGCGGAGATGACGGAGGTGAGGAGGTGGTCGCAACCAGTTACCATGTGGATCTATGTTTCGCCGAGCCCGCCGGAATGGTCCCCCAAGAACCAGTGCGGTGCTCCCACAAGGCTGTTGCTGCTTCCTCGCATAGCATAGCGTCTCATCGCATTCATAGAGTGATATATGTATTGGCAAAAGATTGTATTGGCTCTCTTGCTGCTCCAAGCAGACGCTCGAGAGAAAGATATCATACATTATAGAATAAGGGTTATGTAAGAGGTCATAACCTCAGTGAAGAGATGGCCAAACATCAAGGGTATACAACAGGCCAGTCATCTCCGAGAATATACAAGCAACATCCTCCCAATGACCCAATCTTGGGCAGGGCAAGAGCTGGTAATCAGCTTGGTATAGCCGTCGTAAAAAGTAGTCGGTCATAGCCAATTGGCTGGTGTGCGCCCGGGCAGCCAGGTATTTTGTCGCAACCTGGTCGGGGCTTGACAGAACATTACTGCTACATCTAAGAGTAGTACTTGTCGTCCTTCTCCTTCAGCCCGCCGATGCGGTCGAGATCCAGTGAGTCGAAGCGATCTGACGCATCGCGTTGATACGGCGGGAGATCCTCATTGACTGGCTCGAGACCGACACTGTGCTCGCCGACGCGAACGATGACAACTCGACCAGACTGATGCTTGCCGGACTCGTCGACCTCGTCGGGGAAGGTGATGCGGATCTCAGGCACCGGGCTGGTGGGAGAATTGGGGGAGCCGCCCATGAGGCCTTGCTTTTCCGAGATGACGACAACGGACTCGCGACCCTGGTAGGGCGCGGTGCTGATGGTGAGACGGCTGTGGGTAGACTGTCGCTTTTCGTAAAGAGGAAGCTGCGCAGCGGCTTCGGCCTGCTTTCGTGCACGGCGCATGCTTCGGAGGAACATGAGCGCGCCAATGAGGAGCAGGCCAAAGAGAACAAGCAGCAAGAGAGAGACGAGAAGTGCGAGTTGGGTGGTGTTGAGGCCGCCGTCTTCTCCGCGAGCGGCCAAGTGCTTGACGTTCATCATGATGGTGAGACGGTCGTTATGGCGTATCGATATCGTGCAGGGGGCTTGCTGGTGTGGAGCAGCGATTAAGGAGAGTGTTTGCTGTGCCCTTGTTAGCTGCCATTGCTGGTGATGTTGACGGTGGACGGATTTGTTGTGTGGGGTGCATTCGTTCGGCGTCGGCGGAATGCGCAGAAACATGCGGAGAAGGGGGCCGCCAGCGTACCTTATGGGGCGCCGTCGTCGCGTGGTGGCACACAAGGAACGAGAGACACGGCCGGAAAGAGCGAACGCAGATATCGCTGAATGAGTGAAGCGATGATCCGCAAGGGGAGCTGTGTGAGGAGAGGGCGAGGTTGCGAGCGAGCAGAGGGGAGCAAGCAGCAAGGAGAGGGCAGAGGGCGAGGCCGCGAGGGTCAATAAAGCGAGGCGCCGCCGTTATTTTGGCGGCGCAGGGAAAAGCCGCCCTGCACACGCAGATGCAGGTACCAAAGAGGCTTGCCCACGGCCCGCCAATCACAGCGCCGCGCGGCACGGCGCACTGCTCGACTAGGCCCGATCGGCGGTAGTTGGCGCCCGGCTAGCCTAGTTGAGTCGTGGTAATCTATGAGATGACGGCAGACTCGCAGCAACCACATCCTCTTGTTCTCTAATGGGCTCGCCACGCGCCTGCGTCCCCCTCAGGCTGCCTCAGCCCGCTGGTGTTAAGGGGCGAGTCGCGACGGTCTGCAGGCCGTGATCGTCAAAGAAACCCCCCGCGCGGAGCAGGAGAGCTGCCCTCGCCTGAACGATCAAACAAACGGATCGCATGGCCACTGGCGGTGGAGTCTACCAGGGCCGGTAAAAACCAACGACGGGGATCAGGAATTAGCCAAATTGTGCAGAATCTTCTTGTTGCCCGTTTGCCAGCATGCAGTCGTCGCCTAAGGCATGTGCCCCCAGCTGTATATCCCCAGGTAATCTGAACGCTCTTCAAGACGGTGTCTAGCGCGACACCCTACGTTTGAACCGCCATCATGACAGCCGCCACGAACCAAGCCGGCCTTCCAAGTGAGACGAACGTAGCGCGTGCAGTTGCGGAGAGACGATGGTTGATGCTTGTCCACGATTGACCATGTCACGGCAACATGCACTTCAGTCGGTCATGTACTCATGTACTCAACAAGGCATCCCCGGGATCTGGCGAAGCACACAGGGCTTGTCATGGCGCCTGGGACTCGATGCTCCTCAGGCACGTCTCTCATTTGTTCGAAGGATGCCGAGTGGGCCATTATGCCCTCCGGTCCTGAGTCCTCGCTGTTCTTCTCGGATGCAGTTTGCCAAAACTTCAGTCCCGCGGGAAGTCCTCAGGCCGACGCTTGGCTGCTGCATCTGCTCCTGTATAGACTCGACAGTCAAACAAATATCCACTACCAACCGGGTGTTTGCGAGTCTGGCACGTCTGAGGTCTTGTCGCTTCCATGTGGTCCTTCCGACTCCTTGGGCGTGTTGCAGGGCGAGACGTTCTTGCTCCTGGGTCCTGAGGCCATCGCGGCACACTTGTCCAGCAGTGCATCCGACATACGTCAAAGTGTCTGCATCGTCAGATCAACAAGTGCCTGCCTTCCAATGACGCTGCAGCGATTGATCGATGGCTGCGTTTGTGCGACTTGAGCTCGGTATTCGATGAGCGGTGTAGCTGCACGGGATCTTGTCATGACGAGCACCAATATTGTACTGTTATGCCATGGTCGACACAGCTCGGCGTGGTTTGCGTGCAGTCAGCGAGGCAGGTGCTCTGGTCTGCTTGCCATTGTGCCAACACAGCACAGTTGTGAACACCGGGTGGAACGGACCGCTGCTTTATGGATGCTCTGGATTCCGGTTGCAGCATCGCAGCGCATACGTGCAGCCAGGAGGCGTTGGGATTGCAGGGAGCATCGTCAATGAGCGCCATCCATGGATGATCCAGGTCACGAGCTCTGGAAGCCTTTGTTGTTCGGCCACGAAGGCTCCATCGAGTGCGACCTGGGGGCTCCGTAGATGTGCGTTTCCATGTTGCACCACCGAAGCAGTCATGCTCGACGTGTTGACAAAGCTGCAACGAGCCCGCCGCAAAGCCCACGGCTCAACAAGCGGGGGCAGTGCATCATGGATGAAGCCGGTCTCGACTGCAACTGTTGGCACACCTGGACAGCGTGGGTTGGCTGCGTGCAATGGGGCAGCACCTTGGGGGTCCCGCAGGCGAGGGTGCCGGCATGCACGCCGCCATCGTGAAACACGCCTCGCCCATACATAATCCTGAAATGCTGAGGGCCGCCTTCGCATGCGAGGGCTGCTTGTCTCATACCTACCTAGCCCACAACGACATCCTCGCGTCCCCAAGATCGCCAGGCTGCGGCGCCGCATCGATCCCTGACAAGCTCTTGGCGCACGCGAGCAGACGGCCGGCGCGGGCAGCAAGTTGCAACTCGGCCTGCAGACGTGTCCGCGAAGTCGTCCTTCTTTTGCTCTGCTCCCGCGCTCCCGCACACACGCCCGCCAGGTGACCAGGCCCCGCGCCGCTCAAGCCTCAAGCCTCAAGCCTCGCCGCGACAGAGCCGCGGACATTGGAGGTGCAACACGAGTGCTTAGCGTCCCCTTCCCCAGCCAAAAGCACTGCGGAAGCCAGCCGTAGCTGCCGATCCATCTCGCCTGTGCCGGGCCTGGCGCAATTCACCATTTGACGTCTTCGTCCCCCACAGCTGCTGCCTCGCCGCCTCTCCCATCCCTCACCACCACCACCACCACCACCCCGTCCCACGGTTGCCCTCGCCGCTCAACCACAGTTGGCGCAACCCTGCGGCGCCCCGCGCACATATAAGCCGCCGCCAGCCCGCTCCCCAGGCCGCATTCCGCACTGCTCGACCCGCCCGCCCTTGCATCCCCGCGCTGGAGAATCGACGTCAACCCTGATGCGTTCCCCGCCTGGCGCGCAAGACCATCGCTTCGAGTTTAGCATGCACAGTGGCTAGAGCTGCCCGACCAACCTTACACAGACCCAAGGGCGCCTGCGAGCCTGCTGCACATATTAGTCCTCGCGCTCCTCCCTCACGCACTGCACCCACCGCCCTCCCTTTGCTCGCCGTCGCGTCCGCTGTACACACATTCTTCGTATATTCTCTTTCTGTCGCCCGCTCCATATTGGCTCTAATCGTAGGTGCGTGGCCTTCCGACTCCGCCCACAGCGCTGCCCTGCACTCCATGCTGATGCCTGAGCCTAGTCCGACCCTCCGCCACCCAACAGCAGCTGCCGACCACACCACCGCCTACCCACCCTCCGACTCCCCAATCACACAGAATCTCGCAAACTGAAAAATCACTCACACGTGCCATTTTGCGAACATGGCCGCTATGGCCGGCAATGTGGGGGCTGCCTTGCTCAACGGCCAATACGCCTTGCTAACAACACCCGCAGACCCGATCGCGCGATTTCTCCAACGGCATCTCGCTTAACAACACCGATAACGACCGCTCGTCACATGCCTCGCCGTGGGGCAACAGCATATGGAATAAGACGCCTATTGGCGGCTTTGGCTTCGGTCAAGCAGGCAGAGACAGCTCGCGAAGCAGAGGTACATTGAGCAATATCTGGCTCCACGACATACACGTCAAAGCTGACAACGACAGATGGTAACACCTTTGCAGGCGCCTCCGCCGATGTCACCGAGGGCAAGACCGGCTCTGGCTCGCTTGTTGCCAACTCCGAGACCGAATGGCGGCCGAGTCGCCAATGGGGAAATGACACCTCTCGGAGCTCTGGCGTGTCCCCCGCACGAAAGCGCTCGATTGTGCAAGGCTCACAACAGTACACCGACAGCACAACGCCTTCGTTCTTCCCTGTCTCAAGGTCTTCAATCGCAGGACCTGGTGGACTGTCCAAGCCAGCAAAACCGCTTCTCGACCCCACTTCCACAAACTTCACATCATCGCGCCAGATAGAGTCCCTGAATGTGGGCTTCTCAAATTTTGGCTTTGGTCAAACAGACGCAAGCCAACAGCGCTCAGACACTGGTCTCTCGTCCTGGCCGGACGCTGCTTCTGTCCATTCCCCCAGCGACGACCGCCGAAGCGTGGCCAATTCCGAGTACTTTGCACCCTCCAGCGGCGCACCCTCGCGAAGTGGTAGTCTCCCACCGTCTAGACATGGTGCCGAGCCAGCACAGTACAACCAGACTCTGGACAATTTCTCCAGATTTCCTCAAGCATCTGCGCGGCAAGGGGCATCGTTCTCCGTCGGCAATGGGCGTGCCTATCCAGAGCGGAGCGGCTCGATACAAAGCGACAACTTCCATACTCTAAGCAGACTCGCACAGGAGCAGGAAGATGCACGTCTTGCACACCACAGGTCGTCCCTAAGCATTAATGGATACACGCCGGCATTCACTCCTGCTCAAGAAGCTACTTTGAGCCGCGATAGCTTTTTCGATGCTCAATTGCCCGGCAGAGCCGATGATGCCAGTATCAGGATCACAGGCACGTACACACCAGACAGCTATACTGGCGGCCAAGTCAACGATCCTAATGCTCAATTCCGCGGGTTCCAATTCGACAACAGCCGAAGTGCGCCTAATGGTGCCAGCATTCGTCAGAGCCCCTACTATTCGCACATGCACACGCCGCCTGTATATGACCGTCTGAATCCTTACTCCAGTGAACAGACGTTGTCTCACCCAAACAACATCGCCCAGCTACAGAACAAACTTGCCGGTTACCAGAATCAGCAGGAAAGACGTAGTTTCATCCCGGCCAGTCATTTGCACCAACAACAGTACCAGCATCTCCTTCCAGCCAACCAATTACGACACCCTTACAGCTATCAATTTGCGATCCCACACGGCATGCAGTTGACTGCGATTCCACCACATATGACGATGAGCTCTATGAACCCGATGCTGCCTGTCCAACAGCCGCCACGTGGCCCCCGTGAGCAGCAAGCTGGCGATGGCCTTGGAGCCATGAGCGAGATTCTCGTCAACTTCAAGAGAGAGCAGAAGCAGAGCAAACGCTGGGAGCTGCCCGACATCTATGGCCACGTTGTCGAGTTTGCTGGAGATCAGCACGGCTCTCGTTTCATTCAGCAGAAGCTCGAGACGGCTAACAGCGAAGTCAAGGAACGTATCTTCACCTCACTGCAAGGCGATGCATTGCAGCTCATGCAGGACGTCTTTGGCAACTACGTCATCCAGAAATTCTTCGAACACGGGGACCAGACGCAAAAGAAGATTCTTGTGGGCAAGATGAAAGGTCATGTGCTAGCATTGGCGAATCAAATGTATGCATGCCGTGTGGTACAGAAGGCGCTCGAGCATGCTCTTACAGACCAGCAAGTCGCCATGGTCAAGGAATTGGAGAAGGACGTCTTGAAGACCGTCAGGGACCAGAACGGCAACCACGTCATCCAAAAGGTCATCGATCGCGTTCCAATGGAGCACATCCAAAACGTTGTAGAGGCATTCCGAGGAAACGTTGGTGCGCTGTCTGTCAATTCCTACGGCTGTCGTGTGATCCAGCGTCTGCTAGAGAAGGTTCCAGAGCCCCAAAGGCGATTCATCCTGGTTGAGCTTCATGCTGAAGGACCAAAACTCATCACCGACTCCTACGGCAACTACGTTACGCAACACGTCATTGAGCACGGTCTACCGGAAGATCGTACCAAAATCGTGTCATTGATCAAAGCGCAATTCCTCATGTTCTCAAAGCATAAGTTTGCTAGTAATGTCGTCGAGCGGTGTCTGGTCTGCGGCGACGATGAGCAACGCCGCGAGCTTGTATCGACCGTAATCGCGAAGAATGATCGCGGTGAGACCAACATTCTGAATCTGCTCAAGGATGGCTACGGCAACTATGTAATCCAGAAGCTGTTAGAAACACTCGGTCGCGAGGACTACGAGCTGTTTGTTGCTGCACTGAAGCCAGAGCTTGAGAAGGCGAAGAAACTCATTTCCGGCAAACAGATTGTTTCGGTAAGAAATTCGATTACGACAGCCTGACCCAAGCTGACTCATCCTCTGCAGGTTGAAAAGAAAATGTACCGCTACGAACGAGTCGACTCGCCCACGCTGTCTCGGGACGAAGCGCCGCCCACACCTGGGTTGGATAGCTCTGCGCAGTCACCACAAAGCAGTTCTCTCCCAAGCGCAACTACCTCCACCGTTGACGATCCTGTACATTCTGTAACGTCTACCAAGCACCAGGACAACGTGACTGCGGCAGGTGGCATCGACATCAAGGAAAGCGCTTAGCCAACATTACCGCCCTTGTGCCGTGGATCCCGTCTCTGTACACGATGATGACGCCATCTACACAAATCTGCTTCAACATCTCTTTCACGGTCGAGTCCGCAGTCTGTATTCTATTGTTCATATACCATATTTTGTTCACAGCTTCGGTACATGCGTGTGGAATCCGCTTTTTTGCGGCCGCCACTTTCTTACATTCAGGCATGGGTAAAACTGCACAAACACTTATTATACGATCAAAAAGAGCCTGGCGTCAATGGCATTTCCTTTTCTTCAATGATATTGCTTAGGCATCATATACCAATCGAGCGGCGCATAAGGGATCGTAGGGTGATGGGCATCGCCAGATAGGGATACCATGGACTCCGCGTATAGATGCAAGGTCTCAAATGTTTAAAAAAAGTGCAGCTGAATGGCGATTCAATACAAACACACTACTCATCAACCTTGTACGAGCTCTCAATGCAGTTTCATGTCCGATGACACGAAAGTTCATTTCGCTCAGTCTTTCACGGACGTTTATCCAAAGCCTTAGAAGCGTGCCGCCGACAACGACTTGAAGCTGCTAAAATGTCTGATTAAAACACATGCCATTAGAATGCCGTCAAGGTCAGATTCGGCAAGAACGTAATACTGCACTTTGACATTTGACATTGCTAACTCACAGCCCCACGGTGGGACGTTCAACGTTGTTCTTTTGTTTTTAACGCAATTAGGTGTGTGTGTGTGTGTGTGTGTGTGTGTGTGTGTACATGGACACAATACATTGGCTGGCTGGCTGGCTGCATGGAGAGACGAGCACAACATGCAGTCTCACGTCCACCGTACCATGCTGCTACGACTAATGTGCGCATACCCGTACATTGTGACAAGTTATCTCGAGGACCGGCGCCGGAAGAATAGGTATCGAGGGAAGGAAGCTACCGGTAATCCGGAACGACGACCTCTTTGATGCCCTGCGCTTGCAAAGTGTGCATGTCGAACAAGCCGTGGGCATTCCCTCGTACCCCAAGGCGCGCATACCTCTGCTCTTTATCCGAAGCACTCGTGCCCCCTTCGCCTCCTTTACTCAGACTCGCGGATTTCGTTACCAAGTCAGTCAGTACCTATGGTCCTATACACAACGAACGCATTGCATTGCATTGCATTGCATTGTCTTTTATAAACTACCTACCCACCACCCCATTCCAACGGATTCTTTATTTTTCTTCTTACCCAAACACGAACAAAGAAAGCAAAAGTCTTCCTTCTCGCGCAAAGGATTATTATGTGTATGTGTATGTATGTGCGCACAGTTTTTTTTTCGCTGCCGTACCGCCACGACACACCTTGTGCTTTCTGCTTCGCTTCACACTCACACGTCGTCAGCCTTCTCACGATAGGGCATACTGGCAAAAACAAAACGGCCTCGAAGACCCACGGAGTGGGAAAGAATACGGGGGAAGGGGAGGGGGATGTGATTTAGGCAAGGATGGCTTCGCTACGAAGAAGAAGGGGAAAAAAATAGAGAGATATCAAGTAAGACAGGCAAGTGTGGGCGTCTCTGGTCGCTACGCCGATGCTGGAAGAAAAGAAAAAAAGAAGAAAAAGAAAGAAAAAGGAAGAATTGGTGGGAAGTAAAGTGTGTGTCGCGCGCGCAATCGTGAATGCTTGGAAGAAACATACACATAGGTAGATCGACGCCGGCGGCCCCCCTTTGGAAGTCAAAAAAAAACACTCCCATACTAAAAAAAAAAAAAGGGGGCCTACTCTTATGCTCACTCGCCCTACCTATCCCTAGGAAACCCGACTTTTTCCACAGAAGACGCCAAATCTCCGCACTTGCAGACCATGTCGCTGAACGAAATGCCTCAAAAATCTCCATTTCCCCCTCGTACCCACTGAGAAAGAACTCTTTGGACTGTCAGGACATCTCATGCTGCCTGATCTGCCCGGGTAATTCATGCACCTCGTGTGTATGCGCCTCTGCGGTGCCATGCCCATAGTAGCCTTGGGCGGGGACCTGGTGCGTCGTGGCGACGGGCGCATAGGATTTTGCGCCGTACTGCGGCGGCGCTCCATACGGTGGGCCGTGTGCTTCGTTGTTCGCCATTTCGGGGTAGCCGGATGGGAGTGCTGCGGAGGCGTTGCGCCGTTTGCCCATGCGATAGACGAGGAAGAGGAGGGCGGCGACGGCGATGGCGCCAAGAGCTGCACCGATGCCGATGCCGGCTTTGGTGCCGGTGCTGAGGCCGCTGGAGGAGGGGGCGGAGGAGTTGGTTGGGGTGGCGCTTGCTGAGGAGGTTTGGCTTGCGGCGTTGGAAGGGGAGGAGGCGGGTGTTGCGGGAGTCTACGAAGCTTCAGTCAGTGCTGCAAACCTTACTCCTCGATGATGTGCTTACACTTGAGGGGCTCGGAGAACTGGTTGTGGAAACGAAATCAGTAGCTTGGAAGCGCACGCGCACTGCAAAGGCGTTTATGGCGCCACCGTCGCCGCCGTGGACCTCGCTGCCGGTGGAGGTAGTAAATGCGCTCGATACCGTGACTGGAAGCGTGCCTGGCGAGGTGAAGCCTGATACACAGCCAAGGTACGACTGGAACGGGAGACCGGTGAAAGTGTTTATGCCGGGAGAGAGACACGAGAAATCGCGCACACTGTCACTCTGTCAGTAGCATTCTCTGCGGCCCCCCATGTCAAGGCACCTACGTCGGACAGCACGTGTATTGCGTTTCTGTGATCCTGTTGGTAATGCTCAGGCTCGAGCAGGCGGCAGTATAGCCTGCGGGGCAGTATGCCGGTGAGTAGTATGCTTTGCGATCATAGTTGTAGTTGGTGGGCATGCAATCCGATGTGACGGGCGGTCCTTGGAGAAGGTAGTAGCAGCCATCGTTACCGGGGCATGTAGTGTGGATCCTCCAGATGTTGCTGCTGGCAAGACATGATGCGTCTGGTGTGAAGGTCGTGGTCAGCGCACCGAGAGACATTTCGCTAGGGTCTCAGCTGGATCTGTTGTTCGCGACTTGGTGTTGAGATTTCAGCCGTCAGAAGCAAGAGGAAGAGAAGGGCGCCAGGCCTCAATGCCGCCCGATGGGAGATCGGGTCCTTGATTACCCCGACAGCAGATTGCACAACCTCTTTTGTGGCTGAAGGCTAGACGTTTGTGGTTGTGTACACTACGATCCTTCTGTCTGGATGCCCTTGAGAAAAAGCGCTTACGGCACCAATCATGTTGGCGAGGGCGCTGCGATTTGACAATCTGGACAAGGCTGAACCAGTGAACCCTGCCTGGCACGTTCGACGCCATGCCCTTGACCGGATAAAAAGTGGGCGGAGGACAGGCTTGGTTCCACAGCTCGCAAGTACGGTTTCAGCTGTCTTGCTGGCGATATACAGCCCCGTTAGCATCGAGTATTTCTCACCAGCATGCCCCTCCAGAGTCTGGATGTCGTGTGGTATCTTAGCCTCAGACGGTCGCTGCGTTAGCACTCAGCAGCTGCGAAGATGGCCCAGGACTGGAACCGTTGAGTCGTGTGCACTTTGTTAGCGTGACAGCCACCACAAGGCATGGTGGTTCGCTTCGGGGGGGCGTCCCGTCCATGGTGTCCCGGATGCCCGATTCAGCCCCCACTCTCCACACAACGCGGGGCCTGGACGATGGCCCAGATCCATGAGTGCGATCACAGGAATGCATCGGGTGTGCGCATGATGGAGCAGGCTTTGATACATAGAGGAGACTGAGGCGACAGACTCGAAGGAAATGCGCGTGAAGGCGCAGGCACGAAACCGTCGCTCTGCAGAGAACTGGGATGGATAGCTTGGCGTAAGCGCTAGTCGTACTAGCAGCCACAGCCCAATGTCTTATTCGTTGACATGCATTCCTGTCTTCATTCTCGCAGTCCAAATCTTTTTGTCGCTGAACAGTCTTACTACTGTGCAGGTGTAGAGTGTAACGGAGAACCTAGGAGGGAGAGAAGAGATAGAAGATTATAGCGAAGCAAGGCTGATTATATTAAAAGGTAATAGTAAGAACAATTTAATAGAGTATTATATTCTTACTCTCTATGTAACTATTCTCTACTATAGTTTCTTTTACCTATTTTCTTAAGCTAATATAAGATCTACTCCCTCTTTTATAGTATTATCTTCCCTAGGTACTAGTACCTATAGTACTAGTATAAGCCTTTCCTAACTATAAGTAAGGCCCTATTAAGCTCTTAAACAAATAAAGAAAATAAAGAAATTATTCTAACCTAAACTCTAAATAATCCTAAGTCTAAAACTTTTTTTTTTTATTTATTTATATAAAACTAGGGTTGCACTAACATAGCCCTAATTCTATACTTAACTTACTTTCCCTTACTATCTTTCTTTTTATTCTTTTTTTCTTTAGCTAGCTATATTTTCCTAAGCCTTATATATTATAGATTAAGTTATCTACCCTCTTATAGACGCCTATTAAGTCTAATTTTAAATTACTTCTTTAATTAATAGCCTTATACCTTAAGAAAGTTATTATTAAAAAAGTATTTAGTCTAGACTAGATATATTACTAGGTAGAGAAAATAGTAGTAATACTCTTATACTCTAAGCTTAGGTAGCTAGAGTAGTTACTACACTTTAGCTTTTTAAGAAGTTAAGAAACTTTTCCTACCTATAGTCTATCTTAACCTACCTATTATATTTCTACTATTTAAAACTACTAGGATATATACTTTAAGTCTAAAAATATAATCTATTTAGAATATTACTTTTAAGTAAAATACTATAGTAGTCTTTTTTTTACTTCTTTAGGATTTTTTATTAAAAAAGAGTATACTTTTTTAAGTATACTTATATACTCTATATAGTATTATTAATAGTAGTAAAGTTTAGCTTATTAAATAACTATAGTAGCTTTCTTACTATAAATAGGGAATCTTATTAGACCTAATAGTTAATTATATCTTAAATTAGATTTTTAAAATATAGTTTAGTCTCCTTAGGGAAAGCCTATTATATTCTACTATACTTATTAGGATAGCTAAATAGAGTTAAATAAAGAGCTATAAGCTTAAGATATACTAAAGTAATATTATTATAAGTTCTTATTTCTAAAATCTCTATAGTTTTTATATCTAATTCTACTAGTATATACTAAAGAAGTATTATATAGTATTACTTAGTAGCTAGCTTTATTAATCTATATAGTAGCTAAGAGTCTAAAATATAAATATTTTTAGTATAAAAGATTTACTTTTTCTAAACTATATTTTTCTAGTACTTCTATAATTCTACTAGCTAATCTTCTAGTTTCTAACTTTTAATCCTACTACTAAAATCTAGTATACCTTAAGACTTATACTACTTCTAGTATTTTAAAAGGATCTTATAAAAACCTATAAAAAGCTTTATATAATAGTCTTTATCTTTATTATCCTAAAAAACCTCTTTTTAGATTATATTCTTTCCTACTCTATTTTTTATATATTTAGTAATATTAAGGTTAATATACTAAAAGTAAGTAGAATTTTTAAGTTTTATATACTTAGTATAGTAGAGATAAGAGATTAAGGTATACTCTTTCCTAAAGACTATATATAGTAGCTAGTATTTTAGATCTCTTTAGATAACTTATTAGATAATTAAATAGTATATATTATAGTACTATCCTAAGTTTAAGTTTCCTACTTTTATTTAAAGGTAGTAGTTATATATCTTATAGCTCTTATCTAAAATTTCCTTAAGTTTCTTATCTTTTACTATCTATTAAAAAATATCTATAGAGTAGGTTCTATTAGTCTTAAAGTTTCTTATCTTTTCTTCCTAGCCTATTATTATACCTATTTTATCCTAGTTAAATATAAGTATCCTATAAGTTAGCTAGTAATAATAGCTTTAAAGCTTATTATTATTAGAATATATTTAGTAAGGGGTATAGAAGATTATACTTATTTTAGAATTTAAGTATACTTAAATTTAGCTATCTCTTTATATATATAAAGTATATAATATATAGTTAAGGCTTTAAGTAGTTATTATTTAAATCTAAAGGCTATACTTACTTATAGTAGCCTATAAATACTTTCTATAAACTTAATTTTTATCTAAAATCTTATTTCCTTTATTATTAGAAAAAGTACTATAGTTAGTAACTTTATAATACTAGGTTATAATTAGTTTAAATATCTTCCTTTTATTAATTAGTTCTTTACTAAGATTCTAAAGCTAAGTATAGAGTTATAATTTAGAGTTCTTATAAGTATAGCCTCTACCTATTATTATAGCTTCTATAATATTTTTACTAACCTATTAATCTTTATCTATATTTAACTCTAAGGCTAGATTATTATCTACTTTTTAGGCTAGTTTAGTAGGAATATTTAGAGTAAATATTCTTACTTATTATTTATATATTAGGTTAGTACCTAGAAGCTTAGAATTCTCTTAGGGTCTACTAGTAATAGTAATAAGTTTCTTTAAACTATAACCTATAGTTTTAGCTTTAATAACTTTTAATTCTTCCTAACTATAGGGGTTCTTTAGTATAACTAGTAATAGCTTAGGTATAGCTATACTTCTAACTAAAGAAAGTATAGAAAAACTTTAAGGATTAGCTAAAGATATTCTTAAACTAATAGGGGAAACTATTAGTTAAGTTAGACTACTTAACTAGAAATAGAAACCTTCTTTAAGAATAAAATAGTAGAGGCTAAAATACCTTAGTAACTACCTTAGAGAAGTAATAGGCTCTAAGAGAAATATAGAGCCTACCTAATGCTACTAGAAACTCTTTTACTAGTAGTACTATTAATATATATAGTTAACTAAAACTAGGGCTATACTAGCGTAACCCTAAATCTATATAGACTACGTATATCCCCCCTCCTTTAGTATAAGGAATTTATATTATTACTTACTTAATTAGGCTTTAAGACTATACTATATAAACTATACTATATAATTAAAGATAGTATTATTATTTTCTTCTATATAGATAATATTATTTTAGCACACTATAAAATAAATAACCTTAAGGCTAAGAATATTATTAAGAGTCTATAATTAAAGTATACCCTTATAGGGGGTATAGACTTATAGTAGTTTCTTAGAATTAAGATTGTATAAAATTAAGAAGTAGGATTAATATAACTCTTATAAGCTATATACATTAATAAGATTAGCAGGCTTATAGATTACTAGGACGTAAGGTATAATATACTAATAGTAACTATAGAACTACTACTAAATAATAAGTTAGTAATAGTAGTAGAGATTAACTAATACTAATAAAAGATTAGTTTACTACTATTTACAGCTATTACTATACGACTAGATATTACCTTTACTATATTATAACTAGCGTAATTTTTAGTAAACCTAAGTACTAAATATTACTAAGTAGTAGATAGAACTCTACTATACCTCTAGAGTACGTAATAAAAGGTACTTAAACTAGGATAAGAAGAAGGCTTTAAAGTAGTAAGTAATACCTCTTTTACTAATAATACCTATAATTATAAAAGCTCTTAAGGCTATATAATTAAGCTCTATAGTAGATTAATAGTATAAAGAGTAAGTAAATAAGATATAGTTACTACTTTAACTACTAAGGCTAAGCTTCTAGCCCTATCCTAAGTAGCTAAAGAAGCCCTATACACTATACACCTACTTATAGAACTTAAGATACACTTATCCTAAACTATAATAATAATTAACTATAATAATTAATAAATAATCTACCTTATTATAGAAGATATAGTAAAGCTCTAAACTAAGCTTAGGTACGTAGATATACATAACTACTAGCTTTAATAAGAGGTTTCTAGTAGTAAGATAATAGTAACCTACGTGCTA
Source organism: Coniothyrium glycines (assembly GCA_025742365.1). Classification (NCBI taxonomy): domain Eukaryota; kingdom Fungi; phylum Ascomycota; class Dothideomycetes; order Pleosporales; family Coniothyriaceae; genus Coniothyrium; species Coniothyrium glycines. The sequence continues at coordinate 3,730 of JAMXIJ010000041.1, read as the reverse complement.
ACTAACTAAATATTAGCTAATAGGTTAACTAAAGTATTACTAGCTATTAAATAGAATAACTTTCTTAATTAATTAGGTCTAGTATTACAGATCTAGCTATCTAAGGGAGAAAGGGCTATTGTAGACATTAAGGAAAGGCTTTAGTAAGTTAATCTTAGTAATAAACTACTAGCTTAGCTAAGCTGCTAAACTAAGGGGGGTGTGTTAGATATAGACCTACTATATAAGTAGCTATATCTTAGATTATTATAGATCTAGGGTTACGCTAGCGTAGCCCTAGACCTATAAAAAGAAGGGGCCTACTTATAGCTTAGGCTATATATATATAATATAATTAATTTAACCCTAAGTTTTATTTAGACTATAATCTAATATATATATAGCTTATATAAAGTCTATATTAAAGTCTTTTAGCTGCTACTTTCCCTATACTATAGTTATAATTCTTTTTATTACTTATTTAGTCTTTAACTAGTTACTAAACTATTAAGTTAGGAACTCCTATATCTTAGGAACTATTCTATCTAGTTTCTACTATAGCTATACTATAGTAATAGTTATAGCTTTATCCTTAGTTTAGTTAAAAATATAATATACTAAGAAACTAATAAGATTACTATTATAGGCTATCTTTACTTCTATCTATATTTTCTATATAGAAAAGTCCTTTTATTTCCTACTAAAGGTATTAAAATTAGGGATTTTAATATACTACTAAGTAGGGGGTAATAGGGTACTAGTACTTTTTTTAGTATTTCTTTAGTAAAGGCTTTTAACTTTTATTTAAAGTTTAGTAATAACTTCTAGTATTATATTAAGGTTTAGTATCCCCCCTACTAGGGGAAATTTAAGGCGTAAGTAATTAAGAGGGTACTAGGTTACTTAAAGGTTATAAGGTTATCTATCTCTTATTATTAGCTAATTTATTATTAGTAAGTCTAAGTTTTATTATAATATCTTCTTTATTAAAGAATTAACTTATTCTTTTCTAGAAACTTTTCTAAATCTAGGTAAGTTAGGAACCCTAAGAGGCTATATAGATTACCTCTTCTACTAGGTAGCTTACTATTTATTATTAGTCTATTATAATATTATTTTAAAGGTAAGTTCTCTTTAGAACCTATTAATTCTTCTTAGGTAGAGTAATTAAATTTAAATATAAAGGGGTAAGACTCTAAGGGTTATAGCCTAGTAGAATAAAGATAAATTTAATAATTTTTTAAGTAACTATTCTTTTAGAAATATATATAGTCTCTAAAGTTTCTATTACTCTAGTAGCTTAGAGAATCTTACACTTTAGTATTATATAGCTTAGATACTATCTTACTCTATCTAGCTAGAGGGTTTATTTTTCTAAAGGTAGAACTTTTTAAGCTAAGGATTCTATTTTAGGTATAGCCTATTATATTTATAAACTATTTTAAGTTTATATAGTCTATTAAAATTTTAAAATAGATTTCTTTAAGATATTAGTACTAATATTCTAAACTTTTAATAATAGCTAGTAATTCCTAGTTATATATATTATAATTATACTTAGCTTAACTAAGCTTTTATAAGTAAAAGTTAATTAATCTCTAATTAGGTATTCTATCCTAATTTAGGTCTTTCTAACTTAAAATACCTAAAATTATATCTCCTAAGGTATTAACTTCTACTTTTATTAGCCTATCTTTTTTAAAATAAGTAAGTATAGGTATTTTAAAAATTATATTTTTTAAATATATAAATATTTATACTACTTTTTCTAGTAGTATTAAGCCTTAGCTTTTTTCTTTTTTTATAGCTAGTCTACTTTAAGTCTTATTTAGCCTCTTATAGATTAGACTAGTTAATAGAAGTATAATTTTACTAAACTTAGTAATAAATTACCTATAGTTATTTATAAAGCTAATAAAGATATAAATATTATAGATAATCCTTTGCTTAGGCTAGTCTTAGATTATCTTAACCTTTTCTAGGTTAATACTAATACCTTTTAGTATTATTAAGTAACCTAGGTACTTAGTATATTAAGTATACTACTTATACTTTAAAAGCTATATATAAAGCTTTACTTACTTTAATTTAGTAAGTACTTTTTTAATATATTTTTTATATTTCTTTTCTATCTTAAAAAAAATAAAAATATTATTTAAATAGATAATATAGATTATATTAACTAACCTTACTAAAGCTTAGTTAATATAGGACTAGAATTAAGTAGGGATATTTATTAGCCTAAATAGTATTACTAAATACTTAAAATATTTATATTTTATTTAAAATACTATTTTTTATTTTTTACCTTCTACTATATAAATTTAGTAGTAGGTATAATAGGCTACGCCTAAAACAGAATCCTTAGCTTAAAAAGTTCTACCTTTAGAAAAACAAACCCTTTAGCTAGATAGAGTTAGATAGTATCTAAGCTATATAATATTAAAGTATAAGATTCTCTAAGCTACTAAAGTAATAGAAACTCTAAAGACTATATATATCTCTAAAAAAATAGTTACTTAGAAAATTATTAAATTTATCTTTATTCTACTAGGCTATAACCCTTAGAGTCTTACCCCTTTATATTTAAATTTAATTATTCTACCTAAAGAAGATTAATAGGTTCTAAAGAGAACTAGGCTAGTTGTTGGGTTAGGGTTAGTAGGTAATAGGTTAGGGCTAGGTTAGGGTTGCACGGACTATAGGTTAGGGTTACCTTTAGGTTACATAGACTCTAGGTTAAGGTTAGGTTTAGGCTGTATAGACTACTGCCTATAGTTAGGTTTACGTAGTAGAAGCTTAGGTTAGGGTTAGTTTAGGGTTAGGTTACTAGGTTAGGTAGCTAAAGTAAATAGAGTTTAGAGATTACCTGCTAGTAGAGATTGCCTACTAGTAAAATTAATAGTAAAGATAGCCTACTAGTTATCTTAGCCTAAAAGGTTTATCTATTTTTATTATAGACTATTATTATAGAATATTAGATTAGTAATATAGTAAAATTAGATTAGGAGCTAAAACTAGGTACTTTTTTACGGGCGCTTTCTTAAGTAGGGATGTATATCTACTTTATAAAGCTTATTATTATAAATAATAACAGGTTCTCTACTATTAGCTATCTTAGATTTTACCTTAGGTAAGGCATCTTTATAGAACTATTCTAGCAAAGGTAGCTTAAGTAGACCTTTAATCTCTTAATTAGCTAATAGCTCTATACTTTTATTAAAACCTCCTATCCTATACTTAACTACTAATAGCTAACAAATTAATTTAGGTTTAAGCCTGTGCCTTTAATTACTAATAATGTCTTTTGCTATATTAAAGACCCTCTTAACCCTAATACTAGTAATTAGAATTGCTAATACGTCCTTAGCTACAGCTATAAGCTATAGATACGTAGCCTTATTCTCTTTCTACTATATTAGGATATTAATATCTTTAGCCCCCCCTAAGAACAGGTGTACTAAGATATTATTCCCTTTTAAGTTAGGTTACCCCTATATAAGGTTTACTTTTATAAGATATAGAGTTAAAGCTTTAATTATAGTTAGACTATAAGGTAAATAAGACGTTAGTAGAAGTTAGTACCAAGCTAGGCTTCTAAAACTACTTAGTACCTTACAAATAATAAGGTAGCATACTATTAGCTAGTCTAGGCGTAAGCCCTTTATTTTCTTTATTATATTAATTAAGGTAATTAAAAAACTACTTATAATAAAGGAATTCGTCTAAAGTATCCTATATATTATCCTAT